>JBAMJV010005345.1:0-135090 GCA_037951105.1 Echinarachnius parma | reverse complement strand
GTTTGCAGTGCATCCAGTTGCCCAGCGAGTGAGACGTGTCTTGGAAACGCATGTGTCTGCCGAGGAAGTCGTGTCAGAGACTCGACTGGCACTTGCATAGGTACGACACAACCGTTTCCAATAATACATTATGATTCGTTCGTTCGTGTCTCGTCTAGATTAATGTCTGTTATTGATTATCAATCATTATATTGGTTATTAGTTATTGTTGTGGTAGTCATCTGTTTGACAAAGGCCATTATTGAAGATAAGAAAGAGCTTTGCTATTCGGTGTAGGATCTTACCTCAATCGATACACTGGGATATTATAATGTAACTTCCACTCAACTGTCTTCCAAATATACCGTTATTAGGAGTATGGATTATATTGAGCTAAAAGGTAGTTTCAACACGTTCAAGGAGAATTTGAAATCCATACTGGAATTCTATATAATTCCACAATGGTCACAGTTTAGATGATAAACGCATGAATCATATATCGTTGCTTGAGAAAGAGAGGAGTGTTTTTATTGATCTTGTCGTTCAAAAACGCCGCGGCTTTCCCTGGCTTTCCTGAGTGTTAAGTCCCGTTTTAAACTTCAGAGATAACCATGTGTTTATAAAATATATGTGCCCTGGGCTGTAGAAAGCAAAATTAGCTCTCTTTTCTTTTTGATAAATATTCCCATATTTATAAACGGTTATCTGGACAAATTTGCATTACATAGAAAGGGCTCCAGCCTACAAGATGGCAGCAGAGCTCAATTCAGCCGAAATAAAATCACTTGAATTTAATTGAATTGAATTTATTTTCCACTTTCTAAAAAAGATCTAGCAAAAACAATTACCTTTGTCACTACTGTCTCACATCAGATGTAATTTGTAATTGTATGTAAAGTATTAACCGTTTAGAACCATACGTACTATTACCGTAATAATGACTGATGAACATTTAATCGATGTATTAATGCCTCGATTTAGCACCCGGGAGGTACCGTCTTATCGTCACTTTTCTTGCGATTGACGACCTAGTGGACTCCTTCAGTGATATTGTTGTCAACGGGCCATCCTCTCCAGGCGGAGTTCGCATACTATTTTTCGTGAGTTTTGTTTTCGTTACTCTTGTCTTTAAAGATAGTGGTCTCCTATTGGCGTAGAGGCACGTTTTTGTACGAGGGGGCCGAGTTGTTTTGCCTGCATATCTGACCTGTCTATCTCCTGACAAGCCAAACAAACAAAAAAACGTTCATCCATCAAGCTGCCAAAAATAATATATTTGTTATGATTTTGCCCAAACATGATGATTTTGCTCGAATGTGATATGATTTCGCCCGAATATGATATATGCGTTTGCCAGAATGAAAATTAACACATTTTCTAAAGCAGAATTAATCCTGTAGTAAACGGGGAAATAGATAATGTTGGTCAAACGCATTTACAGCTTTTGTATTTTATTTATTTTTTGTTCCCCAGCTAATTGGGCGTTACCGGAATCGGTATGGCGCTCGTTTCATAAGTGTCGTCATTATAAACATACGACTTGGGAGTCTGATTGTTGACACTCAGCTGACTTTGGCAGATAACAATGTCACTTCCGATGAATTGGCTACTGTAGTGCCAGCTGGAAGCACTGTCGATGGTCTTATGCTGGGTCCAAATCCCATATCTATCACAGGTACGTAAAATCAGCAGAGCCAGAATGTTCTGAATATCCAAGGTTGTTTAATTCTGGGGTTTGCAATTGAGTATTTCGTTGTGGCGTTTTCATTTGTTATTATCATCGGACTTTCAAAACGTTTATGTGTGAATCACTTGCTAATAAATACAATGCAAAGTCCGTTGATATGGATTGATTATAGGCCGATGTAACTGCATAATCTGTAAATTATACTAAATCAATATTTAGTATGTAAGAATAATGCATACAAAACAGTCACCTAACAAACAATGCAACATTGCACTTGTCTATATTACCTTGTTCTGGTACATTGGTTTGAGCCTTTGTCTTTAAATACCAAGGTGTTCGATTCCCAACCGCGACACTTGAGTCCATCAGCAAGATCCTTTATACAATTATTGCTGCTCTCAAGATATGTAGTAAATGGGTGTTTGACAGGAAAACATTCCTTGAAATGCTTGAGCGCCCCTTGATTATGGTTAGGGCACTTCAACTTAGGCCAAGGTAATAATGCTCTAAGCGCTTTGAGACTTCTGTGATGAAGCGCTTTATATAAATGTGTTTGTATAATTATAATTGATCCACATCCCTCTTCTCTCTTCTCTCTTCTCAAGATTATGATGAGTGCGCTGAGTCCATAGATGACTGCCATGCCGATGCAACGTGTACCAACACCTTCAGTAGTTTCACCTGCTCGTGTAACACAGGCTTCACGGACAGTGACGCAGTTCTGGGGCCAGGGAGAGAATGCGGTAAATATTTCAACAGAATACTATGAATTATAGTCCTAAGTTGACTGCATCGTGGCTTTATAAAGAACTCATTTTGGGTGACATATCTTAAAGGGGTAGTTTAGTTTTGGTAGAGAGGGCGCTGCACATCACAATTTTGTTGTCAGGTAATGAAAAACTGAGTGTCGAATTTGAGAGAACATGCAATATTAATGGCCAGTGGCGTAGACAGGTTCTTACACCTGGGGGGGATGATTTGCCGTTCACCGGACCAAGACCAATTTTTCGAGATCAAGACAATTGCTCAGTGGGTGGGGGGGGGGGGGTAGATGTTAAGATGATCGTGGGACAGGGGCGGATCTAGCTTTTTTACGCTTTTTTTGAGCCAATGACGATGTGTTTTTGGCGTTTTTTGGCAGCCCAAGCCGCGAAGCGGCGAATTTTTTTGGCATTTTTGGCGTTTTTTGGCGTTTTTTGGCGTTTTTTGGCAGCCCAAGGGGGGGGGGGGGTTTAAATCCCCTAACCCCCCCCCCCCCGTAGATCCGCCACTGTGGGAGCGAAGTGACTATGCGGGGGGGGGGAGGGGAGGGTGTGTCCCAGGCCTCTCCTACGCTAGAGAGATTTTGCATTTTTGGACTTGAAATTGTGCATTCTGGTGCTTACCTAGATAGGAAGCGGCGATTTGTTTGCTATTTTGAACCCACATAACCCCCCCCCCCCCCCCCCCGCCCGACCCCCCGTAGATCCGTCATTGATATGCACCTCAACACAGGGAGCGAAGTGACTGAGCGGCGGGAGGGCTCCCATGCAAGGGAGATTTTGCATTTTTGGACTTGAAATAGTGCAATCTGGTGCTTACCAAGAGAGGAAATTCGGGCTCTACATTGACTGTATCTGGGAAAGGGTGTCATGATTTGATCGACCAGAAATTTTGCACCCCAACACAAATATTGTATTTATATTGAGCATCATACACAGTTCTAACATAACCATTATGCCGCATTATATGATCCAACAACTTAGCCTATCGCCAAGCCTATCGCCAAGAATGAGTCCCGAGGGGTGAAGCTACCGAGGGCTGGGGCAGGGTCAAATATGGAGGGTTTGGAAGGGGGGATCCCCTCCCACGGAGAAGATTTTGCATTTATATACTTGAAATGGTGCAATTTCGTGCACGCCACACAAGTAGCCAGAGCAATGCCAGCCTAAACTGGAACTACGTGACCCGGTATACAGAAAAGAAATACTCACCCCTGACCATACGCAAATTACACAACAAACTGAGATAATCTGTTCGCGCGCGTAGCGCGCAGCGAAAAAGGAATGTAGATGTACAAATTACTTTTTTTAACGGTAGAATTAACAAGTCTTTGCTCATACAACTAAGGTTCTTTCCCCAATCGTATACAGATACACACAAAAAATATTATATCCTTCCCTAAAACCTGGGGGGGATGATTGTACATGGCATCCCCCCCACCTTGTGAGCTGGGGGGGATGCATCCCCCTCATCCCCCCCGTTGTCTACGCCCCTGTTAATGGCAGAATAACTTTATTTGGTCAAAATCGACCCAGAAACGGCTGAAATATCAATATATATATCTGATCTAATAATTATTTGGGGCCCAAATAATTAGACGATTTTTCAAAAAATTCAAAAAATGTCAGCACTTTTTCAAAAAATTTCAAAAGTGTTTTTTAAATAGTTGTTGATGATCTCTCTATTTAATCATTATTTCAATAAAAACTCACATGCATAATTTTGTATGAAAAATGGTTGAAACCAATGCCTTTTTAGAATGCGCCCTCTTGTGTTTTAATGGCTCTTTTTGAATGATAACGGGCTTTTTACTTAGTCGTTTGTAATTTTGTATACCTTTCGAGCATGTTGGAGTTATAACTATTAGTTTATAATGTTACTGTCCAGGTTTGGTTACTAAAGTTCAGCCTTTCCAAAATAATATCCAATATTTATATAGCGCCTATCACGATTGATAATCATCTCTAAGCGCTTTACAATTTTATTATTACCCCGGTCATAGGATACAATGCAAACCAGCACACATGGTGTGCACCATCTCCACTCCCTGGGGAGTATTCCTTCCAAGCGCTCAGTGGGCTCAAGAAGATCGTTCACATAAAGGCTTTCACCTCCTACCGGGTCCCCATTTATACACCTGGGTAGAGAGCAGCAATAGTGGATAAATTGTCTTGCTGAAGGACAAACGCAGTGGGCAGGGTTCGAACTCGGGATCTCATGATCGGAAAGCGCGCGCTCTACCAATCTTGCCACACCACATCCAAAACTGTACTACCCCTTTAAAGGGGACCACTACACAAAGAACAAAACAGTCGTATTTATTTAAGTGCCTTTATTCGATGTTAAAAAGATGTCTAACATCTTACCATTCATGTAATACATTCATAAACCATGCAATAAACCAACAAACTTATGGAACTTAATTAACAAGGCCTTAGATTCCGTAAGCGTTCCAAACGTTTATGAGTACGTCAATTCTATACACATGTACGTTTAGAGACAATATAACGCCTAAGTCCTACTCCTAGAGAATAATGACTAGTCTTCTTCTACATACTCATTAACACATAATTTAGTTTGATGGTAAGTTTTCGGATCAAACCATTGTTCTGAAAATATTTTTCTGGATTTTTTGTACTTTTGTCTACTACATGTTTTTCTTTATTGACATTATAAAGATGCATGTGTCAATTCACATACATGGGAGGTTGATTCGAGCGGGCCTTCTATTTTCAATGTACAAGTCGTGATATAGTCGTACCCATAATTATTCTAGGTTCTATACTCTGTATACACCTTTCCCCCATATATCGCGTAACCCTGTGAATCTGTATACGCCCGGTGAAACTGCACTTTCCGTACAGATTCACCGGGCTACGCGATATATGGGGGAAAGGTGTATACACCGGGTCACGCGATATGGGCTAGACTAAGCCAGAATGTGTTTTAGATTCATTTAGAGGTTTAGTTGGGGTGTGTTTGGATAGTTAAAACAGTAATTTGTTTCGCTAAAGGGGGTGTTAAACATCCCCCCCCCCCCGATACGCCTATTTTACGTGAGATTTGATCCTCATCTTTTGACCCTCCACAAACTCATATTCTTCAATGGCACACTTGCTCAATCCTCAACTGTTGCTCCCTAAAATAAACTCACATTAGATATTATACTAGTACATTATGTACTTTATTATTACAGCATATAAGGCAGGTTGAAAATTAGAGTGTTTGTAAAACATGATTTCTGTAACCATTATAGTGCCGCTCACAAGGTGTGGAAAATGGGACGTTTGATAAAGTAATAACGAAGCTCTGTTGGAGGTACTCATGATTCACATTGGTGGCCATGATCCTCACTAAAGCTATGTTTGATAATGCATTTGTCTTCATTGTTTGTAGCCTCCAATGTGAACTCGTCAACGCTGTCGACTGCTGCCGTAGTTGGTATTGCTCTTGGATGCGCCGGTTTGATATTCCTCCTTGTCGTCATATTATTGTGCTACGCCTTCATAGCCCGTGTTAGAAGAAACAAAACGATGACGGCAATGAAGTAAGTATCGCAATATAAAATTATGCAAAACGAAAAAGCATTTTATAGTTTGTTCAATTGATAATATTTGTGATCGTTGTCACTCTTAAAGGGATAGTTGAGTTTTGGTTTTGTTGTCACAAATTGACAGCAAGGCAAACTCCTACGTTATGATTGTAAGTCAAATTTCTTCAGGAGCTTGTGTAGCAAATATAATATCAAATAATTCACCTGTATTCGTGTTTACACAGGCAAGCGTTTGTATCACGTCTATTCCGAAGTTAAATTGTGCAGCATTGTGCATCATTTTAACAGAAAATACAAATCAATCATTTATGTGTCTTTGTTTTCCTTTAACAGAGGCTATAACGCCCGTGATCCCTACCGAGGTGACCCGTGGGATGACGGTCAGTCAGTGACTTCCCTCAACCACCGCCATGAGGCCGTAGGACAGGCCATAGACAGGTTCGGGTACGACCACAGGGCCTTCTCTGTGGCCGACACGGAAAGAAGTGTTGTCAGGAACGCCATGTATCCGGAACCCGTAAGTGCATCTAACACATCAATTATTGTTTTCGTCTGCTTGGGTTCTACTCTGTTATGATTATTGAATCAAGTGCAATTCGATTCATGAATATACTACATGTACTAGGTGTCACACAAATATTCGGGTACGATTAGATGCCTAACCTTGTGGACGGCAGGTTCTGGTAGGAGCATAAGTCATACTATATGGCCTGCACGGAAAGGAGCGTTGTCAGGACACGGTAAGTGCATATTACATCATCACTAATTGTTTCCATCTGTTTGGAATTTTCATTGGTAACTTGATCCACTATTGAGTGTAACTCGTCTATTGTTCATTAAAATATAATGGTATGTTATGTAGAAAAGGACATTGGCTAGCCTGTTAGGGTACGACCACGCGACTGATCATATGGTTATCACGAAAAGGAGTGGTGGGTTTATCCGGACACTGTAAAAGCATGGATCTTTAATAATCGCTCAATTCATTTTTTCATCTCTTTTGTTTCTGAAGGAAACTTGATCCACTAGCCATGGGTTCATCTGGATGGTTAACAGCAAGAACAATTCGAGTCATGTAGAGCATGTTTTCAATAGATTATAATACCACCACGAGGCATTTTTTGTAGCCGACCAAATACGGAGCGCATTGACTTAGCGATTTAACCGATAAAAATGTTAATGTTTATTCAATCATTATGGTAACATTATTAACTTTAATTTCTTTCTAATGATATACCAAATAAATTTCAGCCACAAAAATATACTTTGACTTTGACTTTTCTTTCCCATTCAATTTCAATTTCAATTTCAATTTATTCTTGCTTCCAACAAAACATTACAAATGAATAATGATAATTTGCACAAAATAGTGATATACATATTGGAAACAAGAGGGGTCCACTAAAAAGCAATGCTTGTACAATTGTGGAACCCTCAAATAATAGTTAGGTATATTGTACATTTAAATTAACACATTCTAGACTACAACAACATAAACAAATATACACCGTGTCTCAAAAGTTCGTTCTCCCCAGTGATTCTTATATTTGCATACGAATTGCACAAAATATGTCACACCTGATCAACCAAATATTTTCAGATTGTTTGGCTGACATGTGTGCTTGTTTCCAGCCTAGAAATTTCCCGCCCGAATAGAGTGTAACTCAGTTATTGATAGTTCTTCTTGGTGTAAACATCTTGTCCAAGTGCAAATCTGGAAAAGGTACTCTTTCAGAGGCCCAGCTTCGTGCTCCAGCTAAAGCCCTTCGAGAGGCTGGAAAAACCTGTCAGCAGGTAGCCAACATCCTAGGCAGATATGTATGATGGGTTTAGAAGTGGTGGCAGCGACACAAGCTTGGTGATTCCCTTGATGACAAGCCCATAGCAAGGGCTTCCATCTTGCTTGACTTTCAGGGCCAAGGACCTGATCCACAAGGCCAATGGCAAAAGGCACCAATCCTGCCGCAGACCGAGACGGAGGTTGAAAAATCTTGAATAAATAATTTTCAAAGACACTGCGCATCGTCATCTCACCAACAGACTGGGCTTTCGAACCTATAAAAGACAGAAACTGCCAAGACTCACTAAATTACACAAAGACAAGAGATTGGCCTTTCAAGGAAGTCTGTTGCTCTCACCCAGACATGCCAGAGAGACTTGGAGGACTAGATTTTCTCTGATGAATGTCCTCTGTACCTGTTTCCTACCCCCAAATGACATAATGGTTGCGTTTACAGCGATAATTGTGATGAAGGTGAGCCATATGTGCGTGTGAAGGCTAGTGTCCATAGCATGGTGTGGGGATCAATGTCCGCTTCAGGCCTCTCTGAACTGTTCATAGTACCTTAGGGCACCACCATTAACGCACATCACTATGTCAACAACATTTGCAGCAGACACTGCTTCTGTTTCTGGGAATAAAGAAAAACTCTGGCCCCACAACTAGCAGAAAAATGATAAAAAAGAGGTCGGAATTGGTGTTGTCCAAGACGGCGCTCCTGCTCACACTGCTCGGCTGACTTAATAGTGGTGTGCCAAGCACCATCCCGGAATCCTATAGAAGGAGGAATGGCTACCCAACTATTCTGACTTAAATCCGATCGAAAATTGATGGGGATCCTGAACAGCAGGGTCTTCCGTATTCCACCCCCTACCACCCTGAAACAGCTCAGCTCCAAGGCACAAGGGTAGTGGGCTAAGATAGAGCCATCTGTTCTCAAGAAATTGCTACACTCTATGCCTAAAAGACGTGAAACTGTTATTAAGAAGAAGGGAGAACACATTGGTTTTAAAAAAAAATGAATTGCAGCTAAACTCATACAAAAAAGTGGGTTTCGATAGGGAGAACGAACTTCTGAGACACGGTGTAGAGAATAAAAAGGGGGAAAAGGGGATGCCAACAGAGACCAACATGGGACAAGAGAGAACTTTACATGACACAAATAGGAGAAGACGCACACAATACAAACAATGAGACACTGCCAAAAGGAAGTGAGAGATCGGAGGTACAAATGTATGTAAAAGATAAGCTGCAAGTGGGGTTCAAGTGAAAATAAGGAAAAAGACTTGCGCATAATAGAATGGAACAATGCATGAGAAGGCACAATATATAATATCAGATTACATTTTGAGTCCGCGAGTAAAGAATGACCTTGTTTAAGGATGACGTAAGCACGAAATAAGAGTAAATGGGAGATATAATTCAATGTTTATAAGATTGTAATAAGAACAATTTTAATTTTTTCTTAAAGATATTAATCGATGGAGCATTTTTTATTTCATTACTTAAAGAATTCCATAATTTAGGACCTTCATATATAAATGTATTTTGAGCAAGTAGGGTCCGCAAGAGAGGTAAATGAAATTCTTCAAAATGTCTAGTTGGATAATTATGAACTGAACTATTTTTAAAAAACATTTCTTGAAAAACAGATGGTAGCATGTTATTATTATAATTATACATAAATTGACCAAGTTGAAATAAAAATAGGTCTTTTACCTTCAGGATCTTATTTTCAAAAATAAAGAGTCAGTATGGGAGCGAAAAGGGGAATTACAAATAATACGAATAACCTTCTTTTGTAATAACAACACTTTATCTAATAAAGTTTCATGTGTGTTTCCCCAAACTAAAACACCATAATTTAAGTATGGGAGTATCAAAGAACTATAAAGCATAATTAGTGAAGTAAAAGGAAGACATGTTTTTACTTTATAAATAATACCAATATTACGAGAAATAATTTTACAAATATTATCAATATGATGTTTCCAAGAAAGGTTACTATCAACGTTACACCCAGAAATTTAATGAATGAAACACGCTCCAATGGGGTGTTTTCAAAAACTATGTTAGCCGGTAACGAAAAATCTATAGATTTACTAAACAACATATATTTCGTTTTCTGGAGATTCAATGATAATTTGTTCGCTCTAATCCATGATAAAATATGACTCAATTCAATATTAATAATTTCAACTAATCTATGAGAATCCGTATGAGAAAAAAACAAATTGTATCATCAGCAAAAAGTACGAATGACAAACTTTCGGACGATCGACAGAAGTCAAACAGGAGACCAATCTACATGTTCAAGACTAGAAGCAAGACTAGCTAATTTTTCATTATTGACTTTTCGTCTAAATAAACGTGGGTCATTATTATTAATTGATTGAGATAAAGTATAATGTGTCACAATAGGATAATGGTCAGTTATGTCTGAAAGAACAATATAAGAGTCAGGGTGGGGGATGACATTTGAAAATATGTTATCTATTAAGGAGGAAGAGGAGTTTGTCACACGAGTGGGCTTAGAAATAAGAGGTAAAAAAGATGCAGAGAGGAGGGTCTCGAGAAATTCTTGGGACACATTATTATGTTCATGATTTAATAAATTTATATTAAAGTCCCCCATTAAAAAACATCCTTATTTATAAACACTGGACTTCGCAATAAGTCGGATAATTGCGTCAAAAATTCTCTAGGGTTACAATTAGGGGGTCGATAAGTAACTCCGACTATAATATTTTTTACCTCCAGGATTCATAATTTCAATAAAAAGAGTCTCAAGAACATTATTAATTATTGATATATTATCATGCAAAACATAATTCAAAGATTTAAGCACATATTATAAGGCGACGCCACCGCCGACTCTCCCTTGCTATTTTTAAAAACAAAATCATATTCATCAATTAGAAAGGGTAAGTTAGAATCATGGGATAACCAAGTTTCAGTTAGTCCAATTAAAGAAAGCTGTTTATTGGAAGGGTTATCTAAAAATAATTGCAATTCATCAAAATGTTTATTCAAACTTCGTATATTTAAGTGCAATAAAGAGAATGTATCATTATTAAAATCTTTAATAATATTATAAAACTGTGTATTTGTTATATACTTTGTAAACGAATATTGTGCTGGATCATCGTGATCTAAATTCAAGTTCAACTCTTCAGAAGATGAGTTTATATTTTCAATAACAGTTTCATCAAAGGTTCCTGTATGATTAACAAAAATTGATTGTTAGCTTGAATGGGTCTTAATACATCAAAAAGGTCATCGTCGCTCACAGACTCAAAAGGTAAGTGGTGATCTAAATTAGCCATCATAACTGTACAAAAACAAAATCTGAGTAACCAAAACCAAATAGCATATCATAATCAATATACAGTTCGCAGCGCTTGAACAATGACTTAAAAGAAAAGAAGAAAACATCGGTGCAGACATAGAGCTCAAGAAAGGATAATGAAGACCACCACTTGCAGTTGGTAAGAAGGGAGACACAAAAACACGAATACAAAATAGACATGAACACACATTGAGACACTGTTGGCATAACAAACGAGCGAGAGGAAACAATATAATGACGGTGCAGTATGCTTAATAGCGAGGCACCCATTGGAAGATATATAATTGTTGAACGAAAATCGTTGCTAAAAAGATGAAATATTGCGCGAAAATACAAAATCAAATTGTAAATAAGTTAAGTATAATGGCAAAATAACATAATACTAATATTCAAAACCAAACGAATATATCGTAACTATAATAAAGAGTATACTATAATAAAGAGTATAATATGCGATAACAATTTTCAAAAGCATCAATAATTTCAAATTAAGGACGACCCATAGAAAGAACTGACCTGATTTAAACAAAAGTTAAAAAAAAGAAAGAAAAGAAGACAAAAAAGGAGACGTCGCTAATCGTTTCATGAAAGGAATTGCTTTTTCAAAACAACTTAAAGAGTAACATACATCAAAGCAAAGGTATATACAATAGATTGTGGTAAGTGCGAAATCGGTCAATCTATTTACCAAATAGAGTAAGCGTGGAGTACACAGTTACATGCGAAACAATAAAGCAACGAAGTGTGGTGTCACAGCTCATCGTTGCCACGGGCAGCTTGATTCAAGGAAAACGAAAAAAAAAAAAAATAAAAAATACGTGTGATTGATCGGTTGCCAAGACAACAGCCAGCCTACCTCAAACCAAAAGTCGGTGTTTTTTTGTTTTTTTTTAATCATTACTGCCTAGGGTAAAACGAGTGTGACGACATCACCTGGCACTCTGCGCTCAAGTAAATGAGCGGGAAAGAAGGCATTATTTAACCAGAATAATTCGCATGTGACTATTTAACTTATAATATATTGAAAACAAAATATCCAAGAATATTGCATGGAATAAAAAAAACAAGTATATACATTACAACTGCCTTGTATCAATAAAGTCATTGACAAAATTATTATTGAAAGTAATATGAAATTGCAATTGATCATAAACATTAGATAAATACAACAAGCATAAACAACATTAAACGAATCGGTCGTGTATTCAAGGTATCTGGTAAATGTAAGGCTTTCAAAAGTGTAAACATCGCACGATGAAAGAGAACCCGTCACGGGAACTGACCTGGTTTCTGTAATACTCCATGAATGAAGCTCTTTTGGGATGCTTAAAGAAATAAATTTAAACAATTTTGAATCAAAATTAATCGAAATTTAGAATATCATAATCTATAAATATACACGTATCAAAATGAGTGCGAAACCAGGTTGCTCCTTGTGAAAGGTCGTGAAACACTGCATAGAAAGAAGACTAAATACATGTCAATAGGGCATTATGCAAAATAATAGAGCAACAGCATTGGCGACACACTCTTCGTAGCCATGGAAAGTTGGACCCAGACAATGTCAGGCAAGCAGGAATGTGTTATAAATCGCATGCCAAGGAGGCAATCAGCCATTATATCATAACAAAAGGGCTCAATTCAAAACAAAAACAAGATATTCAGAATGTTATCAGGGCATACGGAGAAAGTGTGACGCCATTGCTTCGCTACTCGGCATGTAAAAAATACATGGGAAAAAATAAAATACACATCAGCAAATAATAAAGTTTGTATTCAATGATTTAAGTATAGAATGAATGAATAGATATGCCTGCAGTTCAAAGAATGATTGGAATAAGAAGACTAATGAGGTTACAAGATGCATTGCAGCTCCGTGTCAGGAAATGAAAGTGCTTGGACTAAAGATACATTATAGATTGATAAAGTGATTCAAACAAATAAATATGACATATACGCAAAAGGATCTGGCTAATTATGAAATAAAGCGAATAATTATGTCACGACTTAATACCAAATGAATCGGAAAGAATGTATATTTGTATATATACTAATTAATTCCAAATAACTCGTTGAATGTTCGATTATTCACAAAGTTCAAATTTAACAAATATAAACAAAATAAGTTTTGGAAAAGGTGGATATCAATTAATTTGCATAAAATGTAAAATTGTCTTTGATAGTAGACAATTAAAGTTATAATCAAAATAATGCAAAATAGCGATCCAGTTTATGAAGTCAAGAGTCAGTTTAATATATAGATATTGTCTTTAATGATCGACAATTACAGTTTTGTTCAAGATTGAAGTATTGCTAAAAGGCGAACCAGTTTATACGAGGAGTCAAAAGTTGTATTAGATGAATATAGATGAAAGTATTACTTATCCCAGTTGGTGGTTGGTCCAGGCTGTTTTTGGTGCTCCGATTTCTGATGGTCGACGAGTTTGCAGGTACAACTTAGTTCCATTGATGCGAATTCTGGTGAGCAGCTTGTTTTCCTTGCGAATCTTGTAGGCGAGTGTGGCCAGCCGTCCGCGTTCGCGCTTCATCTCCGGCGGGAGATCTGACCGAAGTGTGACTCGAGCAAAGCGATCTGGAGGTTGACCGGCATGATGCGCGGGTTGAGCGGCTGGCTGCGAAGCTTGTAGAGGCTGGTGTTGGGGCGAGGAACAGTCTGTTGACTGGAGGGCGGGGGGCGACGTCGACGTTCGAAGGCTTCGAGAAGGTGGTCGCGGTCCGACATCTTGACGAAACGAACAATGATGGGACGGGGAGCGGTATCTTCACTTGCATGTCGGGGGGCCGGGAGTCGATGAGCGTTGACGAGTTGAACTTTAGCGGCCTCAGCTGGCGTGATATGTAGAAAGTGGCAGATAACATCGTTGACGGTCGTGTATATGTTTTCGTTGTTAGGTTCGCTTACGCCGTAAACCAAAAGGTTTTGCTTCCTATTGTGGAGCTCGAGAAGGGTCATTTTTCTCTTCAAATGCTTTCTTTGTAGCGTCCAACTCCTCCCTTACTTTGGGTATGCTTTCTTTTTCGATACATTTGATTTTGTCTCCGTTGAATCTGACACTTGTTTCCAAATCATGCACTGCACTCCTCATTTCTGCTAAGTCATGTTTGATTAGCCTGATGTCATTACTGACGGTGTCGAATCTTGCATTCATGTCATGCGTTAATTGAGAAAACATGGACTGCATACTTTGCAGTAACTCACTGTTTGTGGTGTTGGCTGGCGTGGAACTCCGAGCGGGGGCCAGGGTTGGCGCCTTGCGTGGTCACGTGATCAACGTTACCGCCAAAACCACCAGTTGATACAGGGTTCGAAGATATGCTGGGCGGTGCAAGCGACATCTTGCTGTTTTTTTTGCTAGAATTTCTCTTTCTCAGGTTGTACGACGACGTTGTAGTATTACTCATTTCATAACATCTTCACTGTGCAGATATTTGGCTCATTATTGTAGAGATTTTCGGCTCATTTCTGTAGAGACGGGAGCTCGCGAAAAGCACGTCCGCTCGTTACGGTTGCATGTCGTAGAATTAATTCAGGTGAGTACTTTTCCGAGTGAATTTAGATTGATTGAGATGATATGATATCTAGTTATCATAATGTTCATTCTTTGTATTCACATTCCTCTTCTAATGTATTATCGCTGTTTCTGTTTGTGTTGTTTTCTCGCATTAGACCGGGCCAAGGGGAGATCCGGGCTTCCATACCCCATACGTTGTAGACGGAACAGAGGGTTCAGTGCATGGGGTAAGTATCTGCACTTCAGATTAATGGTTGTAGCAGTATGTCTGCTTAATATGCCTTAATCTCACATCCAGTTCATTAGTTTGTCTGCCTAAAATGTGCTTGGAGTCCTAAATGCCTGGCATTGGTTGTAGCATGTAAGTTTGCTTAATATGGCTAAATGCCAGATCCGGACCATTGGTTTGCAGCATGTTTATTACCTTAATGCTAACATGGTGTCACTATGTTTAAAGGGGATAGTTCAGTTTTGGTATAGAGGGCGCTGCACGAAACATTTTTTCTGTGAGATAATGAAAAACTGAGTGTAAAATTTGAAAGAGCATACAATTTTAATGACTAGAATCAACTTTATTTTATAAAAATCGGTTCAGAAACGGCTGAAATATCAATAAATATATCCGATCGAAATAAATCTGAGGCCCAGATTTATTTGATGATTTTGTTTTAATTTTAAAAAAAATCGAAAGGGGTTTTTAAATAGTTGTTGATGATCTCTCTATTTTATCATTATTTCAACAAAACATCACATGTATGCATAATTTTGTATGAAAAATGGTTGAAACCAATGCCTTTTTAGAGAGCGCCCCGCCCTATTGTGTTTTAATGGCTCTTTTTGTAATGATAACAGGCTTTTACTAAGTCGTTTGTAATTTTCTATTCCTTTCGAGCATGGTGGAGTTATAACTATTAGTTTGTAATGTTATTGCGCAGGTTTTGGTTACTAAAGCTCAGCCTTACCACAACTGTACTACCCCTTTAATCTATCCATAACAGTATATATTTACATCATATTTCACTCTAGTAATGATACTTTTAGAAGTAAAAAGTACATTTTAGCATCTAACGATTATTTCATGCCATCAAAATGCACCCCCTTAATTTACGAACATGTTCCAGTATAATATGTGACCTTACACCACAAAACGACCAATAAGTGGGGGAAAATTATTATGCTGATTTTCACATGACATTACAGTAGAATTCATTACCTTTAAAATGGTATATAACTTGTCATATTCAGACAAGGCAAACCCTCTGAAAATTAGCGCCAAAGATTTGTAAAATGGCTGAAGTTTTAAAACAAAGGAGAAACGGGCCACTTCAAAGATTGGCGTCCATTCAAGCGCTGTATATCTGATAATTTGTACTCTATGAAAAAACAAATTTTAACATGATTTCTGATAATCAAAATTTCACAGAAGGCAGATTAAGATACCTTCATTCAGGAAATACAAAAATCCTGAATTTCATATTTTAAACCAAATTCGACTATTTCAGCTAATTACAGAGAAACTATCTCAGCGACATAACGGTCGTTTTGTGGTGTGAGGTCCCATATATCCCCAGCGTTTACTACTTATTCAATTTCTATTTCCTCAACTCCAAACTTGACCAACTGCCCTTAACCTGACAATTAAGCCCATTCCCAACAACAACACAAACAAGTATAATCACTGATATATTCATAAGCATGTAAACTATGATTGTAATTATATTAAAACAAAACCAAAAGGGTGTTGATCATTGTGTTAGGTTTAGCTTTTACCTATGCAATGACCAGTAATAAATCGACCAACAATTTATCAATAAAACATTGTTGATTAATGTTATTTATCTGTGTTTTATCTAGAATCCGGTGGTGAGGAACCGATACGCCAACCAAGAGGAGGAGATGGGATATTTCTAAACTCACAAGAATACAAGTCTGGACCCGATGGAAGACCAGCAGTAGGGCACAATGCTCTACAGCCAGCAGCTGAATATGGGATATTCAGCCATGATTTTGGTTATTAAACCATTTTTACTCGGCTTATTTTTGTATGACTTTTCGTATTCCTTTTGTATTTTGAATTTACCTTCACTGCTTTATGTGTATCAAACATACAGGGTAATTTTACTAAATCAAATTTGTTAGGTTTTGGAATGTTTTGGAATCATTATTACGACTGAGTAATTAAACAACATATTGCAGACTCTTCATACAAACAAATATATTATGTTTAATCAAATTTAAAAGAGAAAAATAGTTGAAATGCAAGTTTATTTTGATTACACGTTTATGAATCAAATATGATAAATAGGTGTTATTACTTCAACACACCTTGTGTTTTGTAACACTTACTATTAATTGCCATACTCTGATAATCATGTAGTATTGTTCTGTTCAAGGTTATATATAGCACAACGATTATTGATAAGAACCTTCATTATGCTTTTTCAAATTATACACAGTCTACGCATATTGTAATATTTGTTACAACATTGTTACATTGTAGCTAGCTCTCCTTGGTTGTAAATGAAACTTAACAAACAAATATTTTATTTACACAGTACATTAATTGTGTGTTATATTCATGAGCTTTTGATTTGTGTTTAATTAAATTGCTTATATTTTATATATTAATCTGGAGTCTGCATTGCAGTGCATTGCAGCAATTGCCTATAAATGTATGACATAACATACATTTTTGTGTAACAGTAAAATACAGCGCATTATGTATCGGAATTGGCTATTGTCATCAATTTGGGGTATATTGATATTCACGATTACTATCATTTAGCGTTATAATGTTCATTATTTTTAATATATATATGAAGCGCTCACTTCCAAAAGGCGCTAAATCCACTTTCCATACAAATTTAGTTAACGATATATCTACATGTATAATATACGTAGCATCTAGGAATCCACATTTTACGAAAAAATTTCACTCAAAATCAAAATATAGAAAGTTACATTTTCATATTCCCATAGGCACGTGTACAAAGTGGGACAAAGAAACCTGTTTTCCTCGGAAGTTGAAAAAGTGGATTTAGCGCACTTTGGTTGAAAGCTCTTCATTATATATATGTTATATATTAATCCGGAGTCTGCATTGCAACAGGTGCCTATATTTGTATGACATAACATACATGTTGGTGTAACAGTAAAATGCAGTTCATTATGTATCGCATATGACATTATTTTTATAATTTGGAGTCAATTGATATTCACGATTATTATAATCGTGAATAATAAACCATTATAATGTTGATTATTGTTATAATTATAGTTATAGGTTTTCCCAACCATTTTCAAACTATCGTCAATCAAATTCAATCAATGCTTACTTCAATTTCGTCCCGAGAAGTTAGGAAACTGCAATTGCTACATTCGATTTAGTCATTTACCATTCTAATTGATCAATGTCATTCTAATTCAAAATTGGCTTATTCTAATTCGTCATTTTGCAATGGAATTCGTCCCGACTAGTTATAAGACGCACAATGTGAAGTTCAAATTCGTCATTGGTCATCCGATTTCAAGACTTAGTCGTTCAAATTCGTCATGTATAGTCTGGTTGCTCTGGTTCATATGTATTTTCATATGGAAGCTCATACAATTCATTTCAATTCATTTCAATTACTTCAATAATAATTGTTTATAAAACGATAAACTGATCACAAACAATTCATTTTGATATTGCAATTCACAAAACGATAATTGACAAAAAGTTTGATTGATTGATCCATGCAATAGATCTGTGTTGGGAGACACATAACCATATCAAATTAATGATATATACATTTTTTTTAAATGTTCAAAAGAGGATAGACTAGAATTGTATGAATTTCCGGGACATAAAACAAAGATATAATCTGGGTTCAAATAAACAAAGGATGATAATGAAGAGATGATGAAACAAAGTATCAAATACAGCTTTCAATATTGTTTGACGAATTGGAATGGGAAATAACGAAATTAAATGCCCAATAACGAAATTGATCATCACATTGTACACCGGCAGGAGTGATCGGACGAAATTGAATGAGCTTTGACTAAAACGATCGGGTCATTGACGAACTTGGTTGCGAAAGAACGAACTTGTGTGATGAATGACGAAATCGAACATTACATACGATCGGCGAAATACTTTCCGGACGAAATTGAAGTTAACAATTATCGAAATTGAATGACGATTGTTTGAAAATGGATGGGAAAACCTATATTATTATTTTCTTACTAACGTACTTTAAAATTAAGACAAACGAGTTTTTAGCGTTATAATGTTCATTATTTTTAGTATGTGTTTGGAATAGACTTTTATGTGTTTCGAATAGACTTTTGTAACAAAAAAATATATATATAATATCCTTATATCCATAAACAAAAGAGTTTAATTATGGATACATATATCTGCATAATTTTTGTTTTTGTATATTGCTGTAATTGCTTTTATGTCATATCATACATTAAGAGTGTATATCAAAACATGATAGGACAATTAATAAACATTACATTTGGAGATCCTTCAGCTAAACAAGATGCATGCACCAGAGCAAAAATTTAAAAAAATACAAATTTGATTCAGTTAGCATTACTGTTATATGTATAAATATTAGTAAGAAGAGTATTTTTCAGTTTGTATCAAGAAATAATGACTCATCTCATTGTCCGTATATATAGGTTTTCCGTCCATTTTAACACTTTTTTCATTCAATTTTATAAATTTGTACTACGATTTCGTCCCGAGAGGCCAAGAATATGCCAATGCCAACTTCAATTATTATCGTCTATTGTCGATCAATTTCACAAAAAGTCCATTCAATTTAGTCATTTGTCACACATTATCGTCAGTCACAAATGTGTTCAGCAACTGTAACCGACGAATTAGAATTGTAATCGACGAAAATGTGTGACGAACGACAAAATTGAATGGCCTTTCTGTGAAATTGGTCGACAATAGACGAAATTGAAGTTGGCATTGGCACATTCTCGGCTTCTTCTCGGGACGAAATTGAAGTAACAAATTGAATGAAAAAAAAGTGTTAAAATGGACGGCCTATGTAAAAAGGTCTAAGGGGGTTTCAGAATCGCCAAATCTATGCAGGGCCAATCTGTTTTGATTTAATTGTCTTTTATTGGGTCTCACGACAGGCGTCGCAAAAATATACTACACACATCAAGTTGAAGTTAGTGTAACCATTTTTCTAGAGACACCGAAATACCATTATTGTAAGTGATAACTATTTATTCAAGACAAAATTAATGTGTATTGTAAGTCGTTTATTCGGTTGTATGAATTAGCAGCATGGAATTTGTTATGTTATAATTACATTTGATAATGTATCCGGAGTATATGCGAAATAAAAGTTGGTAACAGGGTTTTACAATTGTCATAATCATTGCGTTATTTGTGGCGAGTCAGTTTCATTGAAGTTGTCCGTTAAAGGGATACTACAGTTCTGTTCAAACTGAATTTTAGTAACTAAAACGTGTACATTATCAATAACAAGGAATAGTTATTATTCAATAATGCTTGTATGGTAAAAAAAAGGGTAATGAAAAGCCAAGTATTATATTTGAAAATAACACAATTTGAAATTCAGTATAACATTGTTTGATCAAAATTGGTTCAGCAACGGCTGAACTGTATACCTCACAAAAAGGTTTTTTCTTGAAGCGCACAATCAAATATTGTGAACTGATCATTCAAATGCATAGACGTAGGAGGCGGGGTCTGGGGGCTGCAGCCCCCCCCCCCCCCCCCCCCCCCCCCCGCCCCCGCCCCCCTCCCCCCCTAGAGATTTGAAAACGGCCATACTTGGGCCAAACGCACCTGAAATTCAGGCAAAGCATGTCATATTTGGGCAAATCCATGTCATATGGGCCTATAAATATACATGCCCTACTTGCCAACTAAAATTAGCAGACATTTTAAAGGGAAACAAAACGCTGGATCTTTTCACTAATTTTTACGGATAAGAGAATCACTTCCAGATGCATATTTCCTCTTGGCAATCACTAATAATGGAAATAATAAATTGTTTAAATCAATATCAATTGTTTTGGTTGACCACTGGAGGCTGCCATGTTTTCCAACTGTACAGCATGAAACGTCATCCGAGCGCATTAGCGTGAACTACCAAAACTGGATTGTGTTACCGCCGTTGTTGATTCTGCTGCTATATCAGTAGTTACGAATACGTAACATGCTTTTGTGAGTGCGTGCAGATGATGCTATGACGTTTCATGCGGTACCACTGAAAACAAAATGGCAACCTCCTATTCAGTCAAAACAGATGATATTTATTTCAATTACATCGATTATTGCCATTATTAGCGATACCCAAGAGGAGATATATAAGCCTAGATATGACTGGAATTAATTGACCTACTTTAATTAGACCACCATGGAAAGGGAAAAGTTCTAGCCTATGCAATATTAGTACCTCATGAAGTACAAGTTATCAGAAAAACTTACTCACCCCTTCCCCTTATAAAGGAAATAAAAACAAGCAAACAAACATGTAGTACATAGAATTATTTTATTATATTTTATATAAGCCTCTTTGTTAATGGTTTCAGATCCATATCAGATTTCAAATAAAGTAACAAACTGTAAAGGTAATAATCTAATCAAAGCAAGCAGACAGCATTTATTATTAACTATCTATATTTGATATTTGTATGCAAAAAAGGAGCACTCTTTCATGTTCATTGTATTTGCTTTAGATAATCTATATTTGAGGGTGAACATTCTTTCACATGATGCAAAGATATGCAGAAATAGCAGTTATTGTTATTCGTTCTACAATAACCATAAATACATACACATTATTTCCTATCATTTCTTCATTTAACATGAAACAGTTAAATACTTGACTTAAAATGTTTGTAAAAGAAAATATACAAAATATTACATGTATTTACAGTTGTCCATAAATAGAGATAAAAAGACATGTACACATAATTTGTATATTACACAAACAAGACTAAAATACTGTTTTTTTAACCAAAAAAATGCATTCGCATTCATATAAAACATGCACAAACGTTTCTACAATTATTTAAGATCTTAAAATAAAAAATTAAAGCAACATTTTTTGTAAAACGTGGCACAAGACTGCAACTTCACAATGGTACAATGATACAGTGTACTGTGACCAAATAATCAAATTGTAACCACTGCTGTGTGGCATGGAACACATACATTGTAGTGTACCTGTCCATTTACTATTAATTGCTGAATTTGCTTTTTCTAATGTTTCAATAATGACAGGCTAAGAGGCTCGTTTTCAGCTTTCTTTTGTTGACAAAACAAAGAAATACATGAGGTGTGCCACCCTCCCCCCCCCCCCCCCCCCCCCCCCCCCCAATCAGTCCGACCACGCTACGCCACGGATTGGAGAGATATACTGACTTGACTTGCACTACCACTGTCTAAAGGGTTGTTTATGTGTACGTCAATTACAGTCAAACCGGTCTATAAAGACTTCTTTTTAGCAATGACGAATGAGATATAAGTAAATTGCCACATGCAAAACCTATAGATGGTTGGTTGCTCATCAATGATGTTGCAAAAGGTGGCAATTAAAAAAGAATTTATCATTTTGACACAATGTTCAAATAAGTCTCATGAAATCTTGTCAAATCTTGATCAAATTGTCACAAATTTGCCCTATCATTGTGCTCGTTATGTGAAACAATTACATAATCTGGCCTGGAATTACCCTTTATCAGTACAGTACGCTTAACCTGTTCAGGACTGATTGATTTTGCTATAAAATGTATTTTTCATAGACCCAAGCCGGAATATATTCGGGACCAGTCCTGATTACTGGTTAAAATGACAAATGTGTTTTACCTTGATCACATAAACTGTCCTAAATGTCTAAAAACAATTTATAAACCACTTATACAATGAACGCACATTTTAGGGTATACAATAATAGTACAAAATAATACTTTAAAAACATATTGATGTTTAGGACCGATAAATGGTACAGCAATTGCATATTTGATACCACGTAGCACTTTGAACATCATCTTTTAGCTGCAATACTTTTTGGTTGACCATATATTAAAAAACAATATTAAAACAAAACATCAAATGCATAACGCAGTACTCAAACAAACCTGAGTTTAGGCAAATTAATATCAGGTACACTGATAAGTCTGCATTCATTAAGAATGTAGTCAACTTTTAATAAAAGTAAGCTTCCTAGAATAGAATCATGTGTTTTTTCTTAAGACTGCCATTTGATTTCATCAATCTAAATTGGGAAGTACTTTAGATAAAGAACTGTACATTTCATGGTGACATTTACTCAATGAATATAGGATTTCCCATGTTGTCACTTATGTTAAGAATTGTAATTATTGAATATAAATAAGTGAACACCAAACATTAAGAATGATAGGAATCACTAATGAATGCACAAAAGCTGAGATGAATATTTTGGCATGTAATCTAAAATGTCCTTAATTGATACAATGTATTGTTACTGTTGTAAAATATACATTTGTATATTTATATTGAACAATAAAATAAGGCTTTTGTGTTTCTTGGCAAACAATAGTTATACATTATATGAAATAATTTGGAGTAACAGAAACAAAACATACTGTAAATCTGACAAAGTAAAAAGTTTTAAAAACATGAAATTATTCTTACTTGGCATGAAGGAGAGAGAGCAAAATCAATTCCGCAAATTATATCTTAAGAAGAAACAACATACTATAATGCTTGAGTTTTAAAGGATTGGCAAATAACGATTCACACCATTCTTGATAGAATAAATTGAGAGACAGTATCACATTTTTGCATTAACAAAATTACCTCATGATAAGACTTTTCTTGAACGACAAAATCTGATAACTTATTCTTTCAAATTTAATTCCAAACAAGGTATAATATTTGGCAACATTATTATCTTTGGCATTACGTTGTTGTTTATCCCTGTGATCTCCAATAAACTTATCCATCCAAATTTGGCAAATCTTTTGAATACTAGATGAATAGCGCCCTCTAGTATCAAGGTAGTTAAAAGGAGTTGGCTTTATAATACTGTAATTACAATAAGGTATAATGTGTTGACTGGTAAAGTTGTTTTCTTTATTGTAGTGTAAATAATGCTACATTTACTCTGGCATATATTGAATACATGTAGATCAAATCATGTCTGAGAATTATGTCCAATGTTTTTTAAAAGAGACTTTGTTAGAAGATGGCAGCCCTTCAGTTCAAAGCAAGTTCCCTGCAAAGCGAGTACTAAAACAGTAATTTGATAAATAAACACATTACATGCTATAATTAAACAACAAAATAATATTAACAAAAAGGCACAACAAAAATTTGGTAGAAGCATGAATAATTTTGCATTACATTGATTGAGAGAATACAGTCCTAAAAAGCTGAAAATTTAAAAACCTCTCTCCACTATGCCCATATCCGGCTACCCATGTAATCTTCTAACCATTGTTGGTGTGTTTCTATATGTGTGTTATGGTTTCAATAGGTTGAGCTGTGTGTTTCTACATGTGTGTCATGGCTTCAATAGGTTGAGCTGTGTGTTTCTACATGTGTGTTATGGTTTCAATAGGTTGAGCTGTGTGTTTCTACATGTGTGTTATGGTTTCAATAGGTTGAGCTGTGTGTTTCTACATGTGTGTTATGGCTTCAATGGGTTGAGCTGTGTGTTTCTACGTGTGTGATATGGTTTCAATAGGTTGAGCTGTGTGTTTCTACATGTGTGTTATGGCTTCAATAGGTTGAGCTGTGTGTTTCTACATGTGTGTTATGGTTTCAATAGGTTGAGCTGTGTGTTTCTACATGTGTGTAATGGTTTCAATAGGTTGAGCTGTGTGTTTCTACATGTGTGTTATGGTTTCAATAGGTTGAGCTGTGTGTTTCTACATGTGTGTTATGGCTTCAATAGGTTGAGCTGTGTGTTTCTACATGTGTGTTATGGCTTCAATAGGTTGAGCTATATGTTTCTACGTGTGTTATGGTTTCAATAGGTTGAGATGTGTGTTTCTACACTAGTGTTATGTTTTGAATAGATTGAGCTGTGAGTTTCTACTGTCCATATGAAGTTTAGTTGTCTTGGTTGTTAGTAAATGACAAATTTATACAGCTCAGATGTAGACAGATTACATTCAAAACAAACATTAAATCTTTGGTTTGGCTTTGTACTCTTTTCTGTTCGTGAATACATTTAGACTATTTCCAAACTACTATAATGAATACAAGCTTCGCTATTACTCTGAAATACACGTTACTCGCTAAGTACTACATACATGTAGATTGAACAAAATGAGCAGCACAGTTACATTTCATATTTATACATGTACTAGGCATAAGGGCTTTGCTCTTATATCATTAATAATTTAAATTACACTGAATTTCTACATAAAAAAAAAACACATACAATTAAAATTCAAAATCTGCAGTTGACATCAAAATTGATAAAAAAACCGCCGAGTTACTGTTTATTCCAGTACAGCAAAGTGCATATATAATGTCAGAAGATCACAATGAAATGTACAAGTGTGTTCATGTACTATACAGCAGTCTGTTCTACCTTCTCCGTCTTGCCATGTCCAGTGGACCTGGTGTGACGCGATGAACTAGACGACTCGGACATGGCCCTATCAGGGAGGTTCCCACGAGGTTGCGAGTGCCGACTACCTCCCGACGAACCATGACTCTTCTTGCCTTCTGAGGAACCATGCACCTGAGGAGGCGAGTACATATCCCCTCCGTACGGAGGAATAAAGTTTGTTGTAGGGTTGACGTAAAGGTTGCCATTCTGCGTGTGCGCGTGCATGGGCACAGTGTCCAGGGAACGCAGACGGGTGGATATGAGTTTGAAAGGTGGTCTGTGCGCGGGGATCTCGCTCCAGCACTCTGTCATGAGAGCGTAGACATACTGAGGGCAGCCACTGGGGCAGGGTAAGATGTGACGCGTGCGAATCATCTCTATCACCTCGTGGTTGTTATACCCGTAGAAGGGCTGCAGTCCGTAGGAGTAGATCTCCCAGAGCACCACGCCAAAGGACCAGATGTCACTTTCCACCGTGAAGCGGCCGAACATGATCGCCTCGGGGGCCATCCACCTGATCGGCAGCACCGCCCCCGAAGGCATGCGATAATAGTCCCCAGAGTAGACGTCCCTCGCGAGACCAAAGTCTGTGATCTTTATCTGTAAGCCCTCCCCTACCATACAGTTCCTGGCCGCCAGGTCTCTGTGCACAAAATGTCTGCTGGACAGGTACTCCATACCCGCTGAGATCTGGGTGGCTATGTTCAGGAAGTCTGATGCATCGAGAGAGGACTGGGTGTCCTCATCCCCGCTGCCGAACCCGACGTCGGAGTTCGGGGAGTGTCTCACTAGGAACTCGTGCAGGTCCCCATGGGGCAGGAACTCAAACAGCATACAGTTGGGTTTCTCCTTGGTGCAGACGCCCAGCAGGGTGATGATGTTTGGATGATGCAGCGACGCCATGACGCCCGTCTCTCGCTGGTAGTCTCCCTGGAGTGCGGGGCTGGCTGCCTCGTTCAGTGTCTTCATGATGATAGGCGTGGTGCTGTACTGGTTGTTGAGACCAAGCAGCTCTCCTCGGTACACCTTGCCAAACGTGCCTTCTCCCAGGATCTCTGTGAACTTGATGGCTGCCAGAGGAAACTCTTTCAATTGCTGTGGGCGGATAGAACAGACACATTTGAAGAAAGAAGTCAGTCATGATTGTAATTTAGGAAAGAAGAAAGTCATGATGAAAGGCATCTTCGACCCACTGAATTTACCTCATTATGTGAGAATCTTGTGGTATCGGGGCTTAAAGGGTACCATGACCCAAAAATAATATTCTTATTAAAGAAAGGTAACATCTTTAGTATTCCATTCCATCAACAAGTTCACAAAAATATGTTTCCAGAAAAAGAAAAAAAAATTGGAAACGCATCACCATTCTAAAGCATATGTTAATGCGGTCTGAATTACGCAGACTGCTACATGTATGTGTGCGGTGAATTGCAATGCGTGCAGATCGAACGAATCGCCCGGGAATCTATTGTTTACAAACGTGCACGTGAATACCTGCATTGGCGCACTCGCAAATGGTTGGCCCGTACGGTATGGAACCAGTAAATAGTAAGTGGTGGAAATTAATTGCTTTGTTTATGAATTACACAACCCTTTGCAAAATGTTGGGTATCTATTTGATATCACAACACTGTACCAAAACATATAATAATGTGTTGTTCTTTGCCTGGTGGTCCCCTTTAACATAATACAACACATAGAACCTGGACCTATGAAATTACCTAGTTTATCAGATACCTCGTTTTAACTGGTTCTCTTTGAGATTATGACTTCTCATAGACTTTTTATGTAGCCCTCCAGGTTCATGTAGGCAAGGCGTTAACAGGACTCGATATAAAGAGGATCCACTGTAAATGGTATAGACTAACATGGATAGTAGTGCCCTATCATTTTGTTTCATTTTTTTTCCAATAATGTGCACCCTTTATTGTTCCAAGTTTCCAAGCACCATAAAAATGGTTGCACATTAGCACCATAAATTCAAAGCTGAAGTTATGAGTCATGGAAATGTAAGCATGCTTTATCCCCTCATGAAATTACAAACTCAATGACATACATAACTATTCTGTAAACATATAGGTCAAAACCACTTGTAAAGAAATAAAATTGTGCATTAAATGGCACAAACAACTATTCGGCCAATTCATTTGAAAAGAAATAAATTGCAAAATTTAATGGAACAAATCGCTGTTGTTTGAAGATAAAAACAAACAAACAAACAAATGCCTGATCTACTAGAGTTGTGGTACATACAATGAAATGGAGGTTAATATCCACCAAGACCCTTGACCTTTGAAAGTCTGACACACAACTGACCCACATCTTACAGAACCTGCAGATTGCAATAGTGAACTCACTTTTAATTACGCTCTTGAAACCTTACATGTATGCACTGCATGGCTTTCATACTGAATCGCCGGAGACATAGCCCTACCAAACCACTTGCAGAGAGATTTGAACCGAGGACCCTCTGGGATCTCACCTGATTCTTCTGTTGCAACGCCACCATCTCACTCTGTCTGGCTGGGCTGGCTACGCGGCCGTACATCTGGGCCTTGGTCAGCCGCCAGCAGTAGCAGAAACAGATGCAGCCGATGAGCGTTGCTACAACGACGGTTACCGTGGGGACAACGATGTAGAGCAACGTGGGCTTGCTGACTGCTGCACCGTTCCCTGCCAGTCCGTCTGGGGGTGAAGATTGTATAGCACAGACAATACATCATAAGAAGCACATACTGTACGGTCAAAACTGTCTATAGTGACTAACTATTAAAGGGAAACAAGAAAAGTGCCCACTGTTAGACAGTTGACCCCATTACACAAGTTCCATAACATTGGTTTTCTCTACAGGGCATTGGTTTTGTCTAGAATAGACAGGTTTGACTGCAATTATGAATTTATTAATGCACTTATTGACCAGTAAAGATACTGACATTGTACTAACATGTATTCTCAGCCACCCAAGCATTTGGATCCAGTCTTGAACGGATTAAACCCAATAAAAACAGCATCAATACAGTGGAACCTCATTATTTTTGAGGTCCTTGGCACAATGGAAACTACCTTTTTATATCAGGTATCTCATTATAAAAGAATCTTGTTATATCAGAGCTCAAATATAGAGGTTCCACTGTAACAGTCCATAAATTTAGAAATAATGACATCTAGGGTAATTCAACTGCATGGATCATAAAACCTCAACTGATTTAATATCCTCTTCTCGTTCCTCATCCAACAAACTCCCCCATGTGGTACATATGCCATATTAGATCCATATTAATTGGACCACTGCAACCCATGACCTCCAAAATCTGACCCACATCTGGTCCTGGCAGAATGAGCAATACATCCCATTCATACTTGTAACACAGCCGTGGCTCGGCACTGACCTGGGACAAGTTGTTTACCCGTTCATACTGGGAAACAAGGATTGTGCAAGGCAGTGGCGTAGTGTTGTCTGACTGATTGGGGGGGGGGGGGGGCAAACAAATGATTATATACAGATTTCCCCCTTATGTTTAATATTGTTCTGGGTGTATTATTGGTGGTACATGCCCCATTGTGCCCCTTAATAGCTATGCCACTGGTGCAAGTATGAATGGAAACGCTGGCCGGGCACTGGCTCGGATTACTCTGTGCATGCACAATACAAACTTAGCAGTGGAAATGCAACATGACAAAGTGACTTCCTATTGTAATGTCACAAAGGATTTATTGCTCATGCACAGAATAATCTGAGCCAGTCCCGAGCCACTGTTTCCATTCATACATGTACTTGCGTGAACAGTGGCTCGGCACTGGCATGGCATCTGCCTAAACCACCTCCAGAGCTGGCTCACAATAATGCCAGGCTGAGCCAAGGCTGAGGCAAGGCAAACCCATTCATACTTGCATCTGGCACTGGCTAGGCACCGGCTTCTAAAAGCAAGTGTCATGTTCACGTATGAAGGGATGATAGTGAACTCATATTAATCACGCTCTGGAACCCTAGGTTTATGTACTACATGTATGTGGCTTTATACTGAATCACTTGAGATATAAATATAATAAAGATGTATAGTAGCAAAATTTTTTTCTCAAGAATATTTATTTTCCCCTCATGTATGCAAACTTGTAAATAATTGGGTTTCATGGGGGAAATGTGGTAAAATTATGTCATGACAAGCGGTGGAACATGTACCATAAATACCAAGTGTCAGGGGGTTTCATGGCAGGATTATTCCTCAAGATGATCATAACTTTACTCAATATTTAGACCAAAATATGCAAATATAATCTTTCATTTGGTAATTTAGCAAATTTGTTCAAATTTTTGAGGCTGTGCAGCATGTTCATTTGCAAATTTACAAACCTCGACCATTACTCAAGCATATCTTTAATTGCCTGGCAGGTCCACTCTGGAAGGAAAATGTTTGATGTCTAGCATTGTTGTGTGTACTGTAAACGTTGTTATTTTCGCGCGATTAATATTGAAATAAATCGCGCTGAGCGACACAAAAACACATTCACGGATTTTTAATTTCGCGACCGAGCAAGTGTTCACACACATTGCAAATCGCGCATTTATATTCGCGGGTTTTAATATTCACGGATGCCGACTTCAGCGCGAAATCCGCGAAAATTAATACACCGCGAACATGACCACGTTTACAGTATATAAAATGCAATTGAGAACAATAGTCCACCAGAGGTTCAGAGGGGCTCTGGAAGGCCAATCAAATGGTTCACTGCTGCTCAAAGTAATACAAAAATGACCGAGTTAACAAAACCCCAAAATACCAATTATGTTTCAGAAACAGACTGAGGTAATTTGTTGCACTTGATTTCTCTTTAGAAAAGGAAATGGTTATTCCCCGCTGAAAACATATGTAGATCAGTGGCCTAGTTATTGGAATGAATTAGGTTTTTATTTGCCCCAATGGACCTCACATATACATACATTTAGAGTCTCAATTCTTAAAAGTCCATATTACAGTGCAGAGTTCAAGCCAAATTACTCCTGCACACGTGTCCATACATCACTGATCTTGCAAAACATAGCCATATTTCATTCCGATCTATCTGCAATTTCAGACATTTCTGAGCTACTATGGGGCCATTAGATGCCTTCTCTTTCAAACTGTTGTTGGAATCAAATACACTTTATGTCGGATCCATTAGAATGAGAGTCACAATCTATAATCTACATTTTCTTAACAAGCACTGTGGTGAGTATTGTGCACTGACAAAGTATAAGTTGTATAACTCGGGTAACATGAAAAATCTTTTGTCTCTGTACATAATCCGAGGCAATTCTTACAACAAAAGTTACTTTTTACCTGTTGCTATGTACAAAGTCTATGGGTATTTCAGAATATCGTAGTGAACGGGTTAAGTGATCCATTAACATCACAAGGTGTTTCCCAAAGTGTTATTTGCAACTTCAATAATATGCGCATATCACTGTAAGATTCTTCTCAATGTGAAAGTTACATAATTATACATGTATAAAAAAAAAACTGTTGAAAAAAGTAAAAATCAATGTCAGTTTTGATTACCTACTGCCCATTGATTTGGAGTACAATCGAAAAGTGTTTTGAAATGCTTCCAATTAAATAATACGTGTCTCCAAAATCAGGGAGACATTTGAAAAATCAAAACCCATTTTGTTCTTCCGTTTTCGTAAATCAAACAACAAGGTACATGTACAAGCAAAAAGCGAAAGCTCTAGGTGATTTCGATTGAATTTGACAAAGTTAATGGATCACTTTAACTAATGTAGACAGTAAACACATGCCATTTTCTTTATCTTTGCAGATATAATTCTTACAACAATTGATAAGATAATCATCGCTTCCTTTTGATACATAAGTCATTTTTCATCAATGCTTCCATACTTACCACATTTCGGTATATCACACTTCTCAGCTCTGACGTCCGGGTTGGTGGTGAAGCACCAGGGCTTGTCCAAGCCGTTGCCAGGGTTACGGCAGAAGTTATGGCCCCCTGCCAGCTCCCGGTAGTGTGACGGCCACAAGGCATGTTCATGAGGCTGGGGAACAAAGTCACAGCAAAGACAGAACAAGGTCACAATTGGGTCAAAACAAATTCACTATTAGGTCAGAAAAAGGAAATTTATATGGTCAGATTAAGGTAACTATTAGGTCACAATGGGGTCAGAAAAAAAGATCACAATTTGGTCAGAACAAAGTCCAAATGAAGTCAGAAAAGGGGCACAATAATGTCAGGGAAGGGTCAGAACAAGGTCATAACAAGGTGAGAATAAGGTACCCCAATATTCTCAGAACAAGGTCAGAACAAGGTCAAAATTAGGTCAGATCAGAGTCCCATCAAGGTCATAACAAGGTCAGAACATGGTCCCAATAATGGCAGAACAAGGTCAGATCAAGTTCACAATAAGGTAACGACAAGGCTTGCTCACGAGGCTTGGGGAACCATACATGTACAAAATGGAAACGTGATATAAAGAAGGAAGAAAGTCCAAAGCACTAGACATGTAAACTTAACTGCAGGGCCCTCTGGGAGAGCGGTGCAAAAGCACAAAAGCGGCTATCCTGGGTAAACATTATATTGTTATTATGAATATGATTATTACAAACATTATGATTATTATGATGATAGTGTTTTATTATAGTTAATTATTGTATAACTTCATTTTATACAAGCAGCTTCCTTTTATATGTAGATCACATAAATTCACTGGTTACCAAGAAAATGAACAGACTGTATTGTTTCCAGCTTCACACACATTGTATTCTCCATTTCTGAAAAATCCACATGAATCATGTTGTATAATAGAATAGCTCCACCTCTAAGTGCTACTAGTATAACCTTGCTGATTAGATTCACTCACCTCCTGTTTATCCCAGGCCTGGCAAGGGTAGCCAGACTTGGTCTTGTTGATGCTGCCTCTGTAGTCATCCCCCGTAACATTGTAGCACTTGTCCCCTGAAACAAACACGGCAAACAAAGAGTTGGAAATAAACCTCTGAAACAAAGTCATGATATAAAGAGATGGGGACAACATCTCCTGAAACGAATATATCAAATAGAGAATTGGAAATCTATGTATCCTGAAACAAATACATCAAATAAAGCATTGAAAATAAACATCTGAAACACATACAGATAATAAGGAGCTAACATCTCCTGAAACGATCATATTAAATTAAGATTTGGAAATTAAACCTATCCTGAAACATATACAAGATCTTTAAGATATGTGTTTCTTTTCAAAATAACTTCAGAAGTATACCTTGATACGCAATGAGTAAGGTATCATTTGAAATGCAATCATTATTTACAGTTTCAAAAAAAGCATTTATTGTTTTTTGCTTATGGCCTACTCAAATACATAAAACAAAGAGTTAGAGATAAACATTGCTGAGCCCTATCACCAAGGTTATATGGGGTATATTGTTTGTTCTGTATTGTGTAACTGATTATTGCAATTATATGTTTTTATAGTTGGACTGACATTTGCTGTAATACTAATGACAGGAATGTGCTATTTCAAGGATACAATCAACAGTCTGTATGGTAAGTGCTTTATTGCAGCATCCGCACTCAAAGAAGAGTGTCAAAATCAACATCATAAAACACTACTGATGGTATAAAGTGTGAAATTGTGTGCATACAGTTGTATTATACAAATTTGTGATACTGAGTTATAAATATGAAGTTGTGTGCATACAGTTGTATTATACAAATTTGTGATACTGAGTTATAACTATGAAGTTATGTGCATACAGTTGTATCATACAGAAAAATGTTATAATCATAAAGTTGTTGTGCATACAGTTGTATATAATCAGAATTATGGTATTGAGCTAAAAGAGTCTTATCTAGGTCAGAATGGGTAATCTCGGTAACTCGGGGCAAATATCACTTAATAAACACTTGTGAGTTCAAATTAACTACAGAACAAACAACTCAGTCCTATGCCTAATGACAAATAAATTGCGATTTATACAAACACTATTGCACATAACTTGGTTACTCTTTGATCGGTCTGTTCTCAAACAAGTTACTATGGTATTGACCCTCTGGGCCCATATTTAAAAAAAACCCTCTAGCTTACATGTAGTTCCTCGCTAAGTGTATATTAAATGATACAGTTTAGTGAGCAAGAAACAGTATTCTGAGTCCCCAACTTGGGTTAGATGGGTAAGCTTTTAGGTATCCACTATAAACTTAACCCTAGCTTTTTAAGTTAGTTAAAGTTAAAGTCCTTCCCATGCCAATTTTGGCACATAAGGCGGTGCCTATCTCTAATTCATTAGCCCTAGGCTACACGTCTACTACATGTTAATGTAACGAAAGCTACAGAAGGGGGCCAGTCCTCTGGTAACTCGTGTGATTAACTTTCCCTTCCCCATTCTATAAATGCAGAGGGCCTGGCTAGAAGGCAGAAGGTACCATTTTTAATGTCTGTGGTATGACCCGGTCTGGGTTCGAACCCGGGACCTCCCGTGCATGAGGCGTACACTCTTAACCACTAAGCCACCATGCTCGGTAAGCCACCATGCAACTGAAAGACCAAGCATGAAACAATGCTAGCAGGGTTTATGAATATAGGCCCTGGGTGGTAAATGAAACAATGCTAGCAGGGTTTATGAATATAGGCCCTGGGTGGTAAATTAAAACTGCAAGAATACACTTGACCCAATTCTTAGGGTTACCAAGATTACCCATTTTTACCTAGCTCAATACCATCATTTAGTATGTAGGAACACTCCCAGGTAGTCCATGACAATCAAGAAATCTACATGTACTACTGATCCTTAATATATTAACCCATTTTAAACTGCACCATTTTAAAGATCAGTTACCATACACACTCTGTACCCCTGGACTGGAGAGGATTGACCCATTCCCCTCGGGATTCTGAAATCCATATATACATGGTACATGTACATGTATATATAGCCCACCAAGTTTCCATGAACAAGGGGTTAATACCTGTAATGGCAGCTACATCAGGTAGACCAATGCGAATGCAGTTAGCACTGGCATCAGACCCTACAGGAGGCAGTGAGGCACAGTCAGGCAGGATCACACCCGGGTAGTCCTTGGCAATGGTGTACTCCGTCTCACAGATGTCCCGTTCCAGGATCTCACACTCATCGCGGCACAGCTCACGCCCGCGCGGCGCTATGTCGGTACCGTCGCTGCTGCTGGTTGCCATGGTATCGCAGAGAGGGAAGGCGAAGAAGCAGAGCGAGGGGATGGCAAACTCCTGACATTGAGGGCTCAGGTCCTCGGCGATGACGAGGAAGGCGTGCGTGAGCCTCTCGTCAATCAGGCTCTGGGCGAGGAAGTCCGTCACGTAGATGGAGTTGTTGCCGATGAAGTTCGCGCAAGGCATGCCTCTGTACGGCTGGCAGTAGCCCTGACGCGGGCTGCAGAGTGGAGGAAAATAAGAATGTGATATTACATTTGTGCACTTATTCAGTAATAATAATAATAATAATGCATTTATATAGCGCATTTTCCATATAAAATGTTCAAAAGCGCTGTTCAAGTTGCAAGTTATTGAAAGAGGCGAGTTTTCAATTGTTCTTTAAAATGATTGAATGAAGCTTGGTTGCGGAGGGTTAGAGGTAGTTTATTCCAAAGGTTGGGTGCTGTGGAAGCAAAGGCTTTATCCCCAAGTGTGGGAAGCATCTTGGCAGTTGGATGGTTCAGTAGAGTGCCTTGCGGGTTGGAATGCTCCCTAGGGAGTGGCGAAAGTGCACTTCAAGTGCGTAATTGATTGTGAGCGGGTATCTGTTGACAGAGTTAATAATATTAGTCCCAGGGCCCTCCGTCTAGGAGAGCAGTGCAAATGCACTGAAGAGGCTACCCTGGGTAAACAAAACTAATAAATACATTATTATTACAGTAATTTCACCGTGTACATACAGACTACATTCTGAGGGAAACAAAATAAGAGGCCACTGTGGACAGGTGACCTCTATAGACAGGTTCCAAACCACTGTCTCATCTGCAAGAGAATAGGGATGGCCACTATTAGCAAGTTTGTTGCTATAGACAGATGGCGACTCAGAGGGTTCAACTGTATTTAGAGTAAACTTTCGAGCAAGCCAAAAGATGTAGATTATTCAAGTATGAAGACTAAAAATGTATCAAAAATACATTGCAATCATTTTCAGTATAGTTTGGATATTAATGCCTATTTTAATAAACAATACAATTAGTAAATTCCAGCTTTTGTATGCAGCAAGAAATAACTTATATGAAATACACTGTAAGCCAGATCATCTTAATGCTAAATAGCTAACAATACAAGAGAAGTTAAATGTAAAACTTTAACAAACTTACACTAAATCCACTGGATCAGTTGTTTCACTAGCTGCATCATTGTAAAGAGAGTAGGAGAAGTGGAGAGGGAAGGGACAAAAGAAGAAAAACAAAAACATGTTAACGTTATGTTGTTACAATTTATCAAATAAAATGCTTACACATGAATATTGTGAACTGTTTATTTAATATTATTTAGACATGTGACTTATCCAGGTTGTCATGGGTACAATCACTATAGCAGGCCATCATTTTTGCAAAGTCTCATCTCCTCTTTCATAGATTTTTTATCATAAAATTATGTTACAGATACAATTAGAATATAATCCTCACTTGTATTTTTTATTTGTGTTACCAGTATTTGTTCCATATTTTCTCCATCATCATTTGTTATGTGTAGATAAAAGCAGTCACATATATTATTTGACATTAAGATAACTGTTAACGACAAAGCTTAAAACAGGCTTTCTTTCTTTATTTCTTCCTTTCTTTCTTATTCCGTCTTTTCATATCTTGTTCTCTATTCCCCTTTTTGGCACAATGCTCATTTAATCCCTACATGTGTATATCAACATAATATATAACAATATCTATTTCAACATAATTGAAACCGATGTAGCAGCATGCCAGATAAATACATCCTGGGGAAAATAAGTCTTCGACTGGGCTTTCTCTCTCTGTTCATATTCTAGTAGTGAATTCAGGATGTGTCCAGCCTGGGGAAAGGGACAAGGTGAAGAACACTCAACCTCTCCACCTTTCAATTAGCGGCAGAATGCCCGGGTCCCTTGGACTTGCACGACGCCTTTGTCGCAGACAATCAAGCCATAACTGCATCGCTGCTCTGATGTCTGAGCACTGAAGATTGCTGGAGGGTACTGGAGGACTGCATCTAAAGCCCTTGTCACATATCACCGGATAGCGTTAAAGGGATAGTTGAGTTTTGGTAGAGAGGGCGCTAGACTACTTATTTTTTTGTGAGGTAATGAAAAACTGAGTGTAAAATTTGAAAGAGCATAATATTTAAATAACAAAATCATCTTTGTTTGATCAAAATCGGTTCAGAGACGGCTGAAATATCCATAAATATAACAATTTGTAATAAACCTGGGGCCCCAGGTTTATTAGAGAATTTTGAATCAGCCGTTAAAAATTCAAAAAAATGCTTCCTCTTTTCAAAAAGTTACAAAATAGGCATTTAAATAGTTGTTGGTTATTTCTCTATCTAATCACTATTTCAACAAAGCATCACATGCACAATATTTTATTCAAAATTGTTGAATCCGATGAGTGTTTAGAGAGCGCCCTCTTACGTTTTAACGGCTCTTTTTAGATGATAACATGATCTTTACTACGTCATTTGTAATTTTGTGTTCCTTTCTAGGTATAACTATTAGTTTGTAATGTAATGATGCAGGTTTTGGTTACTAAAATTCAGTTTCACCAAGACTGTACTCTCCTTACCAGAACTCATCTATCCCTTTAACGTACACCTGACTGAAAGCAACATTTTCAATCTGTTCCTTTCCGTTTGTACGCCTTTCTTGCCGGTTTTTTGTTCGGCGAATGCGTTCCTTGTCAGGTGATGTTCATTGTTATATCCGGTGGAAAGTGTTGTGCATGCAGCAATGGAGACAACTTTCACCACCGGATAATTTGATTTTGCAAATTTTCTATCCGTCTGGCATCCGTTTATGCTTTCCGGTGATATGTGACAGCACCCAAAGGGAGGCAGGGAGTTTGCTATAGGTTATAGCAGTGTGTTAGGGGGCATATCCATTATCTTATTCAATATGTATAAATGAGTTACAGTATAAGGCCCCAAAATGACCTTGGGAGTTTTGTTATCCAAGTATGAGTTCATGGATCGAAATAAAGTTTTTGTACACTGTTTTGTTCACATTTGATCAAAATTCAATGCTCAGTGCAACATCAATTTCTGCAATGGTTTTGTTAGAAACCCAACAGATAATTAATTCCCCAATGTTCAAGGTGAATTAAATCAATGTTTCATTAAAAATTTCAAATTATTCAGGCGATGAAGTTAAGGCACAAGTGGAAATGATGAGTGTGTAAAGTCACACTCTCCCCTACCACCTCCCCGGCCCCTCAGTCAATTGACTCAGCAATGCTCAGTGAAATGGTTTTGTTAGAAACCAAGAAATATATTTTACTAATTGTTAATTAATCCCAACTTTAAGATAAATCCAATTAACATCATACATTTAATGTTGTATTATTCAAGGAATAGACAACTCTAAAGTGAACACACGTTAAAAGCCCAAATTATTAGGTATGTAAGTCACACTCTCCCCCACCACATCCCCGGCCCTTCAGTCAATTGACTCAGCTGTCCCTGTGTTGACACGCTCTAACCAGGGACCCTCGTTCTAACCCACCAACTGATATCAAATACTCAACAAATACTACTTATACACCCTCTTCCACCACTTTATGTTATTAGATTGTGTTAGCTCTGCAATAAACTTCTGCCTTCCTTGTTATTAGTGACGTAGATATGGAGGGGGGCAAGGGGTGCACCCCCACCCCTCCCCCACCCCAATAATTGTCCATAAACAATACAAAACATAAGGGGAACATCTGTGTAATGCCCCCCCCCCCCTCCCCATTAGCCTGACCACACTACGCCACTGCTTTGCAAGTGTTGATCTTCTGTCTCTCTACTCTCATTCTCTGCCTCTCTCTCTTCAATCTCATGGTCACATTTATTTGTCTTTTACCTTGATGTATCTTATTTTCTAGCTATATTTTCCTTTAGTTTCTGTTCATACTCTTAGCATGTTTCTTCTCTTTCTTCATGTTTTATTAGATTGTGTTAGCTCTGCAATAGACCTTTGGCTTCCTCTGCATATTTTCTTCAATTTCCAGTTTATTTCAAGGAAAGATTTTATTTAATTTTCTATTTTAGGGGGCTACTTTTTCAATCTGATGGATATCACAAAATATTTCCCATAATACCCTAGATGGTAATTTGAGGGGCTACCTACTAATTTCAGGGGGATATTTTGAAAATTAGGGGGCAAAGTCGCCCTCAGCCCCCATGTATTTCCTACCCTGGTCTATTTCTCTCATATTTTCCATCATGCTGTATGGTCGCATTTACAATTTTTTTTCTTTTGATGGATCTTATTTTTCATCTATTTTTGTGTCTCGTTTCTGTTCAAACTCTCACATGTTTCTCCAGTGTCTCTCATATTAATTTTCTTTTTCTTGAGATAATTTCACAAACCTGGACATTGCCATTCAGCTGGAATAGGCATGCATACATAAACATTTCAGGGAAGACTATTATTTGGTAGACATTTGAAGTAAAAAAGAAATAATTTCTGCCCAAATATTTAGAAATAAATCTACATCTTAAAAGCAAGCTGTTGCGGTGGTCCCAGATATGAATCTGTCAAATCTTGGTGCAGGAGAGCAGTAAGTGGGCTATTATTTGCACTTGAAGTGTGATAAAAGCCTGCAATTTGACAGGTTGTATGCATGCAAGGTCACAGACAAATATTGACACACTCACAAGTTCAGAATTGGTGTGAACTTTATTACTGGGGAGAATAAATAGGAGGCCCAGAGAATGACAAAAGGAGACCCTTACTGACTACCAATTAGGCACGCTATCAAATATCAGGCCAATTTCCCTAATAAGCTATGCATGCAAACACTCTCAGTCAGACGCACACGTCTGAAAACTTGTGGACTGTGCACATACTATAAAGTTAGCTTCTGTTTTCATAGAAAAGTACAAGAATATGGGTACCATACTAGCAGGCAGAACAATTTGATAAAAACATGTGAGATTCCATTAAAAGATATTTATCTCTTAACAAGAGCAGATACGTGTATTGAGTGGACTACATTTTCCATGAAATATACAATGCACAACTGCCTAAATATTTAGAAACATGTTGGTTTTTGTTTTACCTAGCCCAAAATTCAATAAAACTGAGCAGAAATACTGAATAATAATACCTCCAGGGGATTGTTGCACAAAAGAGTTGCAATCAATTGTAAATTTGCAATTGATTGGCAAGCTAGAATATTTTACTATAAAGTGCGCAAGTCTGATTGGTTCTAACGTACATATTTGCTGAACTGCGACTTTACAATCAATTGCAACTCTTTGCGCAACACTCCCCAGAACATTCTTTCTCTGAATGCATGTTTGTAAAGAGTATGCCAGTGGTGGACCTCATCGAATGGCCCATGATTTCATGTCAAAGAAATCTAACCATATATTAAACTGAATATAATTCCAGTATATCTTTCTCTGAATTTAAGTTTGTAACTTGTACATAACTCACCAATCCTTGCAAAAAGTACATGTATGCCAGTGGATCGACTGGCCCATGATTTCATGTCAAAGAGAGCTCTGAATGCAAGCAAAGTATGTGACTCACCAATCCTTGCAAAGAGTATGCCAGTGGTGGACCTGACCCCTGCCCTGTTCTCAGCCTCGCACTTGTAGTAGCCGGTGTCCGTGGTGTCCACATTCCGTATGGACAGCTTGGACCCCCAGTCGTACTCCCTGGTCGTGATGCGTCGGTCGCGTCTCTCCTCCGTGAGTAGGGCATCGTTCTTGTACCAGCGGTAGTGAGGGGTGGGCTCCCCGACGATGCGACAACGTAATGTCGCCTTGTCGCCCGTGTGTAATCCCGTCTCGTTGTTCATCGGCCGCTCAATGATGATGTAATATCGCGTCCTGTAGGGTACAGATGTTATCAAATTAAGAATTTGACTTTACCTGTTTTTCACGATTGGTATTTAAACATTTAAACGGAGAGCATGATGATGTTATACCGCATTCTGGCAACAGAATGGGAGGTTTTAGAGATACATGTAAGAACTATCAGCAGTAATCAACTTCAACCCCTTGATTATGGGCACCAGGGGGATTGTGTAAAAATTAAATGGAGATTTCATGAATGGTTTAATTTAGCTTTTCCTTTATTAAATTGAACTTACATTTAATCAAATGGCATAAATTGCAAATGAAACAATGATCTCCCAGAGTACCCGTAAGAACAATGGTCAAACAATCAAATTATTTACTTTAATAAATAAATGATCAATGATTTCAAAACACAAATTCTACCACACTGGAATAGGGGCACTACATATATATCAGATTGTGAATAATTGTGAAATGTTTGTTATTTTGCCTTAATGTACAGGATTACACTGAGGCAAGGGCCACTTGTGGTACGACACAAAATAAAAAGCAAAACTTGCGGTATGAGACTGATGAAAGTCAACTTACGTTGGGACGCCAAATGGAGTGATGGTTGCAACTGGAGAGAAAAGAGACAAACCAGAAATGATAAAGAACATTGATCAATGGAGAAACTGGCACATCGTCCAAACAAATGCATTTCAATTATCAAGTGGATTTTGTGATTCATGTATTGATAATGTATGATTGTATGTGTTCTAAACTGTTACATGTTCGCTTTAATTTAAATAATGAATAAAGGACACATGATAAATTTGCTAGGAACTTCGTAAGAGAGAAAATTTTCAATATATTGAATGCTGTTGGGAACCCTTAAAAATTCCCTCTGAAATGTTGAACTCAAAATTCACCATATTTATATATATTGAAACCATCGTCTGTGTGAAATTCAGTAATACAATTTCCTGCATTACAAAAGAGGGAGACAGTCCATTCTGCATACAAATCATCATGTCTTGTGAACATGTACAATGTACACGTACAATTGTGCGGTAATCCTATCGGTCTTCTGTTGCGCATCAGGAATGTGCATCCAAGTCAGTCCCTATGAATCACCCTGTCCCTCAGGGATACACTCTTACCTCCTGCAATACAATGTACCTTCCTCTTTACGGAGGAGTCTCTTTGCTTCTGCCCTCTATTAAATACAGTGCACAAAATACATGGGGGCCGAGGGCGAGTTACAGCACCCGAAATGCCAAAAAGAGCCCCCAAAATCATAAATGAGCCACTGTTAATTTGTATAGAGTTCAATGCAGAACAGATTTTATTTTATTTTTTTTTATTTTTTTTTATTCGACCAAAAAGCATAATACAATCATTATGTAAAATACAACACAACTATATATGCACATAATACAAAAATAGATTGCTATTTTATGCAGGCAAGCTTGAAAAGTACATTATGTAGCCGCCGAAAAATACATTTGATATTTTTCTTTGCTGTAATACATTACCTCCTCAAAGCATGCACACAAACTTTACTCCCTACTTGTCCATTTGGGCAATTAAAATCATGAATGTGTACATTTAACTTGCCCGACCAGAAATATTACTCCCAAGTCAGTCCCTATGAATCACCCTGTCCCTCCTTTAATACAACGTACCAGATCTTTTTTTTCTTCTGCAGCCTCCACAGTTTATAATTTCATTCCCTACTTGCCAGTTTGGGCAAGTCAAATCATCATTTTTTGCATTTTAACTTGCCCGACAAGGACATTTACTAGTCTCTCCCTGTAATACCTCTTCAACTTAAACTTTTAACTTTAACTAATATGATTATATTCAGCTCTAAGCACTGTATAACAGTCAATGTACATACCTCCAGTCTGCGACATGCCCATCCTGACGCAGGAGTTCTCCGTGCCAGTGCCCGGGGGAGGCAGGTCTGTGCAGATAGGCAGCATGTCCACCAGTCCCAGCTCCGGCTGGCTGTCCACCACCTCAAACAGCGGGGCACACACATCGGTGGTCAGCATGTAGCACTCGTCGGCGCACATCCGATGGACCGCCAACCTGGGCCTGTCCCTGCAGAGCGGGAAGGCCGTGAGACACATGGAGGGCTTGAGGTAGCGGGTGCAGCGCTCTGGCAGGTTGGGTAGTAAGGAGCTGATCTGAAGGATGGCTGCTGCGAGGTCCGTCTCTGTACCCGCCTGGGTCTGGCCGGCCTCTACGTACACGGGGCTGTCCGCTATGTGGGCACTACACACGGTGCCCCGGTACAAATCACACTGGGGTTCGTTGGGGCTCAGGGGAAAGTAGTCACTGTGGAAATGATAAAGAACACACATACTGTTTAAAGAAAGCAAATAGACAACCTCTTATGGCCGCCCAACAAATATGTGGAGACAGATCGATGTAAGGCTCGAGGTAGCAGGGGCAGCGCTCTGGCAGGTTGGATAGCAAAATAAAACATGGTCTGTTTAAAAAGAGAGAAGACAGTGTGACACATGGGAGCTTGAGGTAGCGGGTGCAGCGCTCTGGCAGGTTGGGTAGCAGGGAGCTGATCTGAAGGATGGCTGCTGCGAGGTCCGTCTCCGTACCCGCCTGGGTCTGGCCGACCTCTATGTACACGGGGCTGTCCGCTATGTGGGCACTACACACGGTTCCCCGGTACAAATCACACTGGGGTTCGTTGGGGCTCAGGGGAAAGTAGTCACTGTGAAAAGAAATATTTAAAGAAAAGAGGACTGATTAAAGAAAATAAGAAGAAAACTTGTAACACAGGGTCAACAAAGTCTGTTAAAGGGATCTAGTAAATTTGTTGACATACAGTGCAAAAGGTGACGAGTGGTTGATACAATGTATATGGTTGTTATCTAATATGTCAACTGGGTGTTGTGTGAACATTTCAAGTTAAATGGACGTTATACAGCCGAGTAATGAGCAACAATGCAAAGTGATATTCACTTACTCATTGCACTCACTTTGTCCACGGTTTTGATGATCCAGTGGTTAATTTAACATCTTGAACAATCGTAAATATCTTTTTAACGAAAGGGAAATTTGAAAAACCGAAACCTGTCTCGTGCTTTTTTTGTTCAACAAGGTATGCGGGAACCGCTAGAATTCTAATTGTATTTTGAGGATTTAGACAATGCCACCAAGTCCCTTTAATCAAATTCTTTGATTCTGTTAAAATTATTTTGTCCTTTAACATTACAATCAAACCTATCTTAGTGAGCACCTGTCTAAAGCACCCAGCCTCCTTTTAAAGGCCGCCAAAAATAATACCCTGAAGAGAAAAGTTAAAAAGCTATATAATAACCTGTCTATAGAGGTGACCTGTCTACAGTGGCTACTTTTCATGTTTCCTTTAGGTGGTCACTATACAGTTGTTTGAATATACATTTTGTAAATAATGAAATTGAACTGTGATCTAGTTAACCCATTGACTATGGGAACCGGATGGGTTGTGTACAAAGTCTATGGCGATCTCAGAACTTTGTAGTGAACGAGTTAAAGACATTTTACATGTATCTTATCAATCAGCTTGTCAAATCTGTTCAACGTATCATAGCACTGCAAGATAATTACTCTACGTCTACTGCAGATATTAAACTAGTGCTTACATTGAGGAACTTCAACACAGAAATTCATTCACACTCGTGTTTCATAAGATATCATTTCACACATATCATGTTTCATTATAAGATATCCATTCACACTTATCATTCTCCATAAGATATCCATTCACATCTATTCAGAAATAATTGTATTCAATTTAACAGAAAAAACAGTTATTAAGGCTGTAATCTAAATGCAAATGTGACTCACAAATTGTTTTCCTGAAAAGGAAAGTTTGTGGCCGTGATGAAACTAGTCGACATGCAGTTTCCAGAAAAATTTAAGTTGCAATTGTATTCAATTTTACAGAACAAAATCTTAAACAGTTATTAAGGCTGCAATCTGAATGCATACAGCTCAGGAAATACCTTCTTTAAAAGTAGGCACTTTGGCAGGGATGGATTGGTGACAAAGAAAATTAGGTTACGATTGTATTAAATAGAGAAAAGAACAACAATCATTAAGGCTGTAATCTGAATGCAAATGTAAGCTCTGGAATCGTTCGCTTAACCTATCTTGCCTACGGGAACCTGGCGGGTTAGGGTTAGGGCCATGGGAATGTCAGAATCTTGAAGGGAATGGGTTAAAGGGGCACGTTGTGGGCGGGGATAGATAGGTGACAAAGTAGAGTTGGAAGAACGGTCCCCAGACATCCATGTGTAGTGAGAGAGTATCCATCATGGATGTCAGTGCAACCTAGTTTGTCATGCACTAGTTACTGCCAGCTCTTCGGCAAATGGCATAGCCAGGAATTCTGGAATTGGGGGAGGGGGGGGGGGGGGGGGTGCACCAACCTGCAGGAGCAAGGTGTGAATTGCTTCATGCAGGTTGGGTCCAAAGGGTGGAGCCCCCAGAAGACTTTTGACTTCACAGCCCAGAATGCAAAACCTGCTAAAAAGCAAGCAAGCAAACAACAACAGAAAACAAAAATTGTACTAAGTCCCAGGACCCCCCCCCCCCTTTCCTTGCTATGCCAATCATGCCCCCCCCCCCCCAGTCTATGTGATAATCACTCTCTTCTTGATGACAAAGAGAGACATGTTATTGATACCGAGTTAAGACATAATAACCTTATCTTTGGCTTGTTTATTTATTAATTATATACATGATTATTACACATGTACCAGTTCTCACTAACTTAATTAATGAATGGGATACACTTTTTTTAGTATACAGTTTATTCAGCATAAAAATATGAAAATGGTTTACATAGAGTAGCTCACAACTAATTTTTGGCAATATTTATTTGTATTTTACTTTTTAACAAATGGAAACTATGAACGATAATTATATGAAATTTATTAAATTCATTATCTTGACCAAACATATACAAAATGTTGAATTTGTTAATAAAATGCAAGGTATCGGGCAATTCAGTTTTTTTGTACTCAAGCTACATAAAGATTTGAGGATGGCTTGCTCAAAAATGTTTGAACCCGTTCCCTTCAAGATTCTCTAAATTCCCATTAGACTTTTTATATTGCCAACCAGTTTCCTTGAGGTAAGCGGTTACAAAAATAACTAAAGTCGAACCTACATGTATGCATAGCGACCACCAAATGGAAACAAAAAAAGTGGCCACTGTAGACAGTTGGCCTCTATCTACAGGTTCCATGATACCGTTATTTGAGTCTGCTGAGGATCTATCTACAGGTTCCATGATACTGTTATTTGAGTCTGCTGAGGATCACTTTTGGTGGCCACTAGGAAGGTTGGCTGCTATAGACAGGTGGCAGCTAAGGGAGGTTTGACTGCAGCAACCAAGGCGGAGCTGTGAAGCTGACCCAGATATGAGTAGGTTGCAGCGACCAGATATTTCACAAGTTTCCTATCAGACACACTTACACTGTAGGTGTTGCTTGCACATGTCATTAAGGATTCATAGTGCACCTCTCCCAAGACAACCCATTCCAATCGATGGACCGGGGAGGGAGGCGTGAGATGGAATAGAGATGAGGGATGATCGGATGAATCCATCTTGTTATGCCATCGCCACCCAAGTCACCCAGCGAGCAAAGTCCCTATCGATTCCATATTTGCTACAAGGACCTCAATCCATTTAGCAATGCTAGGAATTACATTTTGTGTCATCCCTTGAGTTCCAGTCGGACACTTATTAAAGTAAAAGCAAGATTTTTCACAATCCAGTGGCCCAAAACTTTAATCTGGTGGCCCAAAACAAAAATAAAAACATGAACAAATTATGTTATCTTTGTTTGCCCGTTTTGGCCAGTGGAATTAAGCATCAATGACATGTGGTGCCACGTAGCTATATTTTAGTGGCCCTGGGCCAGCAGGCTTGTGCTAATTTTGAGAATCGCCTTTAGCTACAATGTATACATACAGGTAGGGCAACTCCAGCTTCATTACATTACAAACAGACAGTATTTTCATGACTTTCCAATGCCACTATTAATTCATACCTCTACCTAATGTCGAACTTTTATTGTATATGATGACATAAATGGTACCCTGGGGTACCAAACGAAAATCCGTCATTTTGTTTAATTATTTATTTTTTTATTTTTTAGGGCTGTACCGGGGTATAGCGTGCATACAAGCGCGCGCTGCACTGCATGCACAACGCAATACGGTTGTACTTCGAGTGGACACAAGATGGCGCTACACAACGCGGGATACCGGGGTACAACGGTACCCCGGGGTACTGCGTGTGTCATCATATGCCTACCAATATCAATATCAACAACAACAAAAATAGAAAGAAAGTGGCATGGCAGATAGATGTGTGGGGGATGGGGAGGAAGGGGGATGAAGAAAGGGAGTGCGAACAAGCTTTTTTCTGGTTGCCAATTTGTCCCAAGGGAGATTAACATGACCTGGTTCACCTGTAAATGCCTGTGCATATCACTAGATGGCGTCAATGAAACGTCACTCACACGTCCAACCATACACCATGAACCCAGAGGTGATTGCAAGCCCTCAGCAAACTAGACTGCAAGCAAAGGCATATGAGGCTAGGGGTTTGGGGTCTGCAGCCCCCCTCCCCCCCTCCCCCCCCCCCCCCCCCCATGGAGTTTCGAAAACGGCCATATGATCAGGTAAAAAGCACCTCCAATTCGGACAAAATCATGTCATATTCGGGCAAAGTCATGTCATTTTAGGTTTAGGCCAATACAACATCTTCGGGCAAAACCATAAAAACTGATCATTTTGGGGCATCATAGAGGCTTGTCAGGTGAAAATGCAGCAAGAGTAATGATTTGGGCAAAAGAACTCACCCCCCCCCCCCTCCCCGAGTAAAATGTTTACCTATGCCCATGACTGCAAGCCATGTGGATGAGGAGCTATTTCCAGTATCAAGTCATCTTCATGCTTACATATCACCTCCAAGATTTCCAATCAATAATTTAAAGAGCAGATCCCATATACAAGTATATGTTAAGCCTTTTGCTAGCTTTCTTAAAGCTTCAATGGATATTTGTCTATTATAGCTTTGTTTGCTTACCCCATTTAAGTTTATTAGATTTTGCTACATCATGCATTTTCCATAGACGGTAAGACCCTAGCCAAGTATTTTCTGAACCATTCCTGAATAAATAAATGAACTGGGGAATGTCTTAAATACATAAAAACAATTCATGTAAAACATAGCTTTAGAGCAGGAAAATTACTATATTTTACAGATAAAGAAGGTTTCTGCCCACCGTCGTCGTGAATATTTGAACATTGATATAGCTAGTTTATAGCAGTACTTCCTCACAATTCATTTGAAGAGAAAATGTTGAGTTGACCGAGGGAGCGTAATACTTAAAATAGCCACAGGCATTAATTGCTGCTCATTTGTTGCTCAAATACTCCAGGTTTTCTAGCTTTAAGTCCACACAGGAAAATTAACTTTAAACAGGAACAGTCCACAGAGAGGAGAGGAGCATAATTACTTTGAAACATAGACGGGGGCAGACGGGGGGAAATCCTTGACAAATCTAGCAAACAAACCCAATCGAGGAACGGATGAGACATCAGCACTCAGTAATAGGCAATGTGGGATCCAATGTCCCTTAACTTCCTCCCTTAAAGGTATACTCAAGAGTTATTTCTTTCTGATTTTTTATTTTTTTAGGGGGCCGAGTATTTTGGTATTTGGATTCCATGAGAAAGTACATGTATTAGTATTAACGACTTCTAAATGAGAATGATTCCCCTCCAAGTCCAGGGATACTTACACATTTGATAATTGGTCCTTCTCTTGGGATTCCATGAGATTCCATACGGTACAGAGGAATGAGAGTTTGGCTAATAACTTTCAATTATGACAAATATTTGGTTGAATCATGCAAATATAACTCTGATGACACTTCAACAATATTTATGTAAGGCTATACAGGATATTTCATGTTTAATTTTAATAACACAGCTTGTCCAGTACTGATGATTTACCTTTAAGCTCTCTTAATACAAACATGAAGATAGATTGAAGCGAGCAGGTAGCACGACACGCACATGTCATGATCAACGACTAAATGTAAAACCTACATTCGCATGTTCAGCCCCAGGTGCCAGAGCATGGAAATAGATGATGGTAACAAGAGTCGCTGATGGAAAACAACTTTATAAGGTTCACTGCACTATCACTATGTCAAATGCAAAAACTAGTTAGAATGCTCAATATCAGGTGACAAATAAACTTAAATTGATCCAGTAACTTAGAGGGATAGTTGAGTTTTGGTATAGAGGTATGAAAAACTGAGTGTCAAAATTGAAAGAGCATACAATTTTAATGACAAAATAAACTTTATTTGATCAAAATCGGCTCAGAAAGGGCTGAATAGCCATAAACATAACCATTTGTAATAATTGTGGGCCCCACAAATATTGAATAATTTTGAACAAGCCGTTAAAAAAAAAAAATTTTAATACTTCCTTTTTTCAAAAATTTACAAAAGAGATTTTTAAATGGTTGTTTTTTATCTCTCCATCTAAACACCTTTTCAACAAAACATCACTGGAACCAATGAGTTTTAACGGCTCTTTTTGAATGATAACAGGCTTTTTACTTAGTCGTTTGTAATTTGTTTTTCCTTTCGAGCATGGTGGAGTTATAACTATTAGTTTGTAATGTAATGGTGCAGATTTGGGTTACTAAAATTAAGTTTGACCAAAACTGTACTCTCTTTACCAAAACTCAACTCATCTCTTTAATCAGATTTGTTTCTATAAACAAAAAATAATATTTGAGACTTCATTCATAAATATCAATATCACTGCAGTGAGATTTTTCTGAAGTATAATATATTTTTTATATGAAAAAGAACAATGTTTACCTAGTGACAAAGGGTGTTCACTGATTATTCATGTAAATGTCTTAGAACTCGGTACATAATAGCCAGGCTCAACTATATCAGTGGCCCAAGTGCCACTGGTCAAGTGCAAAAACCATTATCGAGTAGATTATTCAAGTAGATGGTCCAAATAAACACTACAAATTCAAATACCATGGCCCTGATAATGATGTTGATATGAAATTGATGCAAAGCTTTGGCTACCACAAAATCCATTTGGGCACCTGAAATTCATGCTTAGCTGGCCACAAAGGCCCCCCCCAAAAAAAAAAATAAATAAAATAAGGATAAGCACTGAATCTGGGCTTAAAAATCATCAAAAAAGGTATGGACAATGTCAGATAATGTCAATGAAATTATTTGTTAAATTAACCTCCCCAAATAATATTCCTGTTGTTGAAAATTAATTCTGTGTCATATCAATAATGGAATAGAACACAAGTTCAATTTGATGCAAATAGAATACAGTTGTCCAAGAAGGCCAGCCCCAGGCAGTGTCAAAATTGGTTGCAATAATGAATAGAGCTCTCCTAATTCCTGGACACATGTAAGGCTCTGGCATCCCCCACCACTCATTCCGATTCATTTCTATCTTACTATTATCATGGGATCAAGGTCTATGCTCTCACTCACTCTAAATCGAAGACACACACCCACAGTCACAAACATATATAATGACACAAACACAGACACACTCACATACATACACAAACAATCACACATTCTCCTAAATAAACACACAACATCACACACCAGTACACACAAATACACACAAATATAAACACACACACACACAAACACACACACACAGTACACAACCAATGACAAACACATAAACATGATAATAATTTTACATTATACAATGTTATATGCAGACAAAAAGGCATACATAAGTCACAAAAAATGCAAGCGATAAATATGAACCCTTACATAAGCGCACAGACATTCAAGATGTAGTCATTGATATTCACATTCTAGTAGTCACACAAACTCACATCAAATGGCATTTATTGAACCATCAACCAATCACGAGGAAAGAAGTAGTGGGTAAGAAAATCTTATCTGAAAGAGTTCTTGGAATTATGAATTGTTTTGCTAGATGTTTCAATAGTATATATTGTAGATTCTGAAAGGTTTTGTCACCACTCTCTCCCCCATTTCTAATTCTAGTTTCCCCATCAATGAACAGTTTTCCCCTCTTAACTCACCCTCCCCCTACCCCCACCCCCACTCTCCCACATTCTAGTTCCCCATCAATCCACCATTTCTCCCTCAACTCTGTTCTCTCCCAAATTCTATTTACCCCATCAATTCACACTATAATACCCCTCTCTATCCTACTTCTACTTCACCATCTATTCATCCTTCTTCCCTCTACCCCCTCTCTTCCAGTTTCTAGCTCACCATCAATGCAGTTTCTTCATCTTCCCCCCTCTCCCCATCAATTCAGTTTCTCATTCAACCCTACATCTCTAGTTCTCCATCAATACATAATTTCTCCCCCCCCCCCCCCCCCCCGGTCTCTGTCCCATTGTGAGCTCCACATTCATAAAGTTGTTCCCTTTTACCCCATCTCTTACTCTACCCACTTATCTCAAAATCTCTACATTCTCCATCCATGCACCCTTCTTCTCAGAATCTACCCCCCTCTCTAGTCACCCATCATTTCACAGTGTCTCTCTCTCTCTCTCTTTCCACCCCATTCCAAGTTTCCCCATCACATCAAACTTTCATCCTCTCCCTCTTCCTCCCTCACCCTAATTTCTAGCTCCCCATCAATTCACTATTCTTCTTCCTGCTCCCCCTCTCTCTCTCTCCCGCCCCCCCCCCCCCCTATTTCTAGTCCCCCATAAACCCCCAATTTCACTCTCCAATCCTCCCTCTCCCATATTTCTACTTTCCCAATCATCTCATCAATTCACCCTTCGTCCCTCTACCCTCTTCCCCATCAATTCACTGTTGCCCCCCCCCCCCCCCCTCTCACTCCCTCTATTTTGAGTCCCCCATAAACACACAATTTCTCCCTCCAATCCTCCCTCTCCCCTATTTCTACTTTACCCATCATCTCATCAATCCACCTTTCTCCCCTCTACCCTCTTCCCCATCAATTCACTGTTGCCCCCCCCCCCCCTCACCCCATCCCTCTCACTCCCTCTATTTCGAGTCTCCCATAAACACACGGTTTCACCCTCCAATCCTCCCTCTCCCCTATTTCAACTTTCCCCATTATCTCATCAATTCACCCTTCGTCCCTCTACCCTCTTTCCCATCAATTCACTGTTGCCCCCCCCCCCCCTCCCCATCTCACTCTCTCTATTTCAAGTCCCCTATAAAACACACAATTTCACTCTCCAATCCTCCCTCTCCCCTATTTCAACTTTCCCCATCATCTCATCAATCCACCCTTCGTCCCTCTATCCTCTTTCCCATCAATTCACTGTTGCCCCCCCCCCCCCCCTCACGGCCTCACCCCCCCCCCCCCCCCTCTCACTCCCACTATTTCTAGTCCCCCATAAACATACAATTTCACTCTCTAATCCTCCCTCTCCCATATTTCCACTTTCCCCATCATCTCATCAATTCACCCTTCTTCCCTCTACCCTTTTCCCCATCAATTCACTGTTGCCCCCCCTCACGGCCCCACCCCCCCCCCCCCCCCCCATCTCACTCTCTCTATTTCAAGTCCCCTATAAAACACACAATTTCACTCTCCAATCCTCCCTCTCCCCTATTTCAACTTTCCCCATCATCTCATCAATCCACCCTTCTTCCCTCTACCCTCTTCCCCATCAATTCCCGTTTTGGTTGGTGCAGGTGCCATAATCTTATCCTAATTGGCAGATCTAGGCTCATGCCCAACAAAGATGCTGTCTCAACCTGGGTTGCTAGGGGGAAAAGAAAATGGGTCACATCCTCCCCACATCATGGGGAATCGTCACGAAGTGATCACATTCACAATGTCTCAACGCGCCGAGCCTCTGGTCACGTCTGACACATATCATCATTTAAGATGGCTGTTTTACGATGGACAGAAAAGTATCTGCCTTTTTCTTTGCATTCTTCTCGTTTTTATTTTATATAGTTTTCATTTTATGAGGATGTGGATAAATAATTGCATCAAGAGAACTGCATCATTTTATTGGTTTAAAATTCTTTGCATATTTTATTTCAAAGACATCATGGTACTTGACTTACCTATCGCTGCTCTCACTGTACGTAGGTGAATCTAGTGAAGACAAGAAAAACAAAGAAAACACATAACAGATCATATTGATACATGAGTATACAAATCTAATGAAACAATTGAATTAATAATAATGCATAATTTATAGTAATGTAGTTAAGGATGGGCAATTTTAAACAAATATACTCTTGACTGGAAATAGCCAGCCTAAATTGGGCTACATTTCTAAGGTTATATGAGCAAGAACATCACTGGCAGCTAGCTAACAATGACAATTACATTTATTCTGTTCATACATTGTGCAATCTGTTTGTGGGGACAGGTTCCGTCGCCTTCACTTTGAACCCAATCAACATGCATTTTGAAAGGACCCCAGCCTGAGTATATTCAGAACCAGTCTTGAATGGGTTAATAGTAATACAAACTGTTGCAATTCATCACAAAATCAGGACACTGAACCATTTTACTATCTTCATTTCCCCCAGAGGATATCTAGGAAAAAGGATGGGGTTCTTTGTATCATTACCCCTTTCAAGCTGCCCTGATAAAAAAAAACACTGATGAAATATACCGATAGAATTTGCCTACAGTATGTAAACAAAGGAAAACCAGAGAAATTCACTCGCTGGGGCGAGCCTCGGCCGGAAGTGAAGAATTATTGCGCAATCGCTTGCTAGCTGGGCGCTACAGTGGCCCGAACAAAATAATGACCTTTGACCCATTTCATCAATGTTTTTCTCCGAACCCATTCAAATACAGCGTTACATCGGAGTCACACCGAAAGAAAGAAAATTTCTCCTGCTCTGTCGGCTATTTCCCCTGATATTTCTCCTATGTACTATTCATAGTGGCCGTTTCATCGGATTCGTCCAGACACATCCGATGAAAATCAGGGCAGCTTGAAAGGGGTACAGATGACACTCAACCTCACTCTCTATCTCAGATGGCAACAAAAATGTGATAAATGAATGAAATTATGAAACTTGAGTTGGCCCGCATACTGGCCAGAGGCATTATTCAGGTCAGGGGATGGATTGGCCAGCTAACATAGAGGTCAATACCTCACTGAAAGGGCAGCTCACTTGGTCAAGGGAACAACCACAGAAATAGCAATTCCATGAATCTAGGATAATACCCTCAGGAAAGAAGACTGTAATAACAACACAATATCCACATGACTTGCTGGATTACTAGTGCAAGTTAATAGAAATAAGTGTTTGACAACATGATTGCTTTGAATACATTGCAGTACAATTATTTGACTGAAAAAATGGTATGCGTACATGTTTATTTATTGTTTACCAATAAAGAAAATTAGAAGGAAAAGTGTGGATCAGTAATAATAATTGTGAACATACAATTTAGCAAAGAACACATCAAAGGTAATACAAACAACATATGAACAAGTTTCCATTGAAAACGTGCATAAGACTAACACGAGCAGACGACGCGAATCAAATCTATGCTATATGCATTACAACGGCTTTTAATTCACGTTGGAGATGGACTATGTACCTGGACAATGGCAGCGCGCTACACACACTGCGCGTAAACGTATGTCCTTCGCGCATTCACGTTTCTACGTGTTATGTGCCTTACGAGCAAACGCAAAGAATCAAATATAGCTAAAAGTGGAAAATTAAGTTGTCAAGAAACACAAAAAAGGCCCTATTTTCCCGTCTAATAATAAAAATGTTTCTTACATTAAAAGAAAGGTAATTTTGTCCTCTTTGTTTTGGTATCCGAGACGGTATAAAAACGTATCAGGGTAAAATTATACGATCGGCTGAATGAGCGAGGGTTGGTACAAATTCGTCAAATTTCTTCTATTCGCCATAGGGAAGTGGCCATTCTGCCAAATTGTACCAAAAATTCAACGGCAAAAGGCCATATTTTCCCAGTAACGAAACAAGACATAATTGGTACCATTGAAAAGGAAATTTATCACTGATTAATATTCCACCCGAGACGGTATCAATTGTTTAAACAAATTTAAGCTATGAGAGTTTTATTTCACACAGCGCGAGAAAATGGAGCTAAATTCTGTTCATTTCCCGTGTTGAAGCGCGCTGTGCGGATTGTGTGGAGTATTTGCATCAAAGTTTTCAATATGTTGTCTAACCCAAAGTCATCGAAAAACAAGTACAAACGCCCAACGGCAGATATATTAAATTTCACACCGAAAAACAGTATGTAATTAATGAACGCGAATGTGTTAATGTTGTATTTTTATCTTCTTTTGAGTATCTTACAGTATCTAAAGTACTAACCTTGTAATTGTACTTCTCACATACCATGCAGATATAGTTGGCTGGGGCTTCAGGCTCTAACCCAAAGGTTAATTTATCATTTTGTTTATTTAATTTCCAACAAAGCATCATTGCAAAATATAATTTAGGCAATTGGCTCTGAGCAGTTACAACTCCAGACTGGAGGAAAACCAAGAAGAAGAAGATTGCAACAATATAATAAAGAAATTATAAGAAATAAGAAATAAGAAAAATTAATAAGAAATGTGAAAACAAATCAGTGACCGTACTGAGCAGGGCTGTATATAGTCCCCAACGAAATAGCATGTTCCCATTTGTTTTACATTGTGACTCGGCTCCGAGTCCAAGTCACGAGACCATCAAAAGCAGTCTGAGTCTGGACTCCACTACAGCACTGGTACTGAGTACAAATAGTTTGAAATGGATAACATCAGGGGATGTCTTCCTCTCCCAACACTCTATTCAACACTCTATTTACTCTCCACCTATACCTACATGTAGGTGGAGGATCAAAGCACAGACTAGACAGGAAATAACTGATGCATGAACTAACACAGAGCCAAGAGTGACTGGGGTCATGGGTCAAAGGTCATCACATTAGAGAATTTGATAGTAGTTGGTGATGGCATATTTACTACATATGAGATGGATATTATGTTTTATATTCCACATACTAAGAATCTTGCTCTACGATTGGTCAAAAGTTAATCACGTGATTAAATATAGTTTCGCCCATCGGTACACTCTGTAGATATCTTGGGTGAAAGTGCGTTGCACTCACTAGATAAAAAGTACTATCTACACTCCGCGGTTGCATTGAATTGAATACCAATAAGTGGCGCGATAACTCTATGCGCGCGAATTACAAATTTAATTGTATTCGTTGTGCATACGGTATACGTAGTACACTGCATACGCTATGCATAGCACTGTACATCAGAGGCGTCGATCAGCTGTTCGGAAAACACAATGCATTGGCCGGGGCGAGCATTGTTTGTGAACAATTGCATTGTGTTTTCCGAACAGATCGACGCCCCTGTTGTAGTATCGTATACTGTTTGCATGCTCGTTCTGTGTACTCTACTAAAATGACGGCCACAAACATAAGGTTTGAGCTTTTGGATGAGGATGAAATGGACACGTTTTTACTGGAGAGTGAAAGTAAAAATACAAAGCGACAACTTAAGTTCAGCCTGAAAGTGTTCCAAGATTATTGCGATGCTGGAAGCATACTTTTTAACGAATTGTCTGACGTGGACTTGAAAGCGCTAGACCAAGTGTTGGGGAGACTCTATTTTCGCGTTTGTTGACTTTTGAACTGTTTTTTTTGAGTTTACATTTCGCGTTTTAGCTTTTGGAATTGCCCTGTTACCGAAATTGGAATAACAAGTCATTGTTGGTAAGTAGATCAAACGTAGTAGTAACAGTACTTAGACTTAGAAGTTAGACTTAAGGCATAAGCCCGGCGCAGACAGAGCCGACTCGACCAGATCCGACTGGCTTTAATCAGGCTAGAGTTGGGCCTGGTCGGTCGGAGCAGTGTTGAATCGGCCCCAACTGGCATCCGACTGTCTCTCGACTGGCAAAATGTGTGTCGCGAGGCACTGAAAACTGAGCCGATCGGAATGACAATCAGTCGAGTCGGCTCTGTCTGCGCCGGGCATTCTGAGTACTTAGAGTAGACTAGTCTAGGGGTAGGCCTGCTCAGACTACAGTACTAGTACAGTAGTAGTACTACTAGACTAGATCTAAGTTCGATGTGAACCAGTCGAGTCGGCTCTGTCTGCGCCGGGCATTAGAGACATAGAGTACTTAGAGTAGAGTAGGGGTAGGCCTGCTTACACTACTACTACTAGTACTAGTAGTAGTAGTAGTACAGTATTAGTACTACTAGACTAGATCTAAGTTCGATGTGGAATATAAAGCAAATAATCACCTTTTGGTTTCAGGCGATGGGACAATCTATCACTTCCTCGGCGATCTGAATGTATACGCTATCTTTCCTCAGCTTCGCTTCGGAAAGATAGCTACATCCAGCTCGCCTCGGAAGTGATATATTGTCCCATCGCCTTCACCAACGGTAATTATTTGCTTACTAGTTAGTGTCAGTAACCATTGCTGGCAACATTGTCCAAATCCTCAAAACTTACTTGGAACTCTAGCAGTTCTCTCATACCTTGTCATATTCATATTAACAATAAAAGCACTGGGAAAGTTTTGGTTTTTCAAATTTCCATTTCGTTCAATAGATATTTACGATTGAAGTGTTCAGATGTTAAACTGTCTACGGGATAATTTAAGCTGTATACAAAGTAAGTGCAATGAGTTAGTGAATATCACTTTGCATTTTTGCTAATTTCTCGGCCAAATAACATCCAATTAACGTGAAATTTTCACACATTACTTTGTGGACACATCAGATCACACCAATACACATTTTAATAATCACTCATCACTGTTTGCACTTGTCAACAAAGTTACTAGATCCCTAATAGCTGGAACTGAATCCAGTTACATAACTATAAAAACAAATTGTGAAATACTGCAAATAACATTGATTTGCAGCATTTACCAATGTTTTTATTTTTCTTCAATGTATACTTTGTTGCAGCAATTAACAAAAACATACTTATTTTATCTTCATTTCATAATTCCTTTATTTTCCAGAATGAACAGGGCATGATTTCAAAGATCAACTGGTCCAAGCATGACATTAACTTTCTTTTAGAAATCAGGAGATTAGACATTAATCACCATGAATATAGGATGGCATCCATTAAACTGTAGGCAATGCACAAAATTACCTCAGGCCTGGGCCACTAAAAATTAGCTTTGGCCACCAAATTTAATTGATGCCTATTTCCACTATCCCAAATGGGCAAGAAAATATAACATAACTTTGAAAGTATTTCTTGTGGGCCCCCACATTCAGGTTTCGGGCCACTAGAATTTGAAAAATCTTGTTTTACCTGCCTGACTGGGCCAAATGACAAAACAAGTTTAATAAAGGGATAGTTGAGTATTGGTCAAACTTAACTGTAGTAACCAAAACCTGCACCATTACGGTACAAAGTAATAGTTATAATTTCACCATGCTCGAAAAGTATACACAATTACAAACGACTAAGTAAAACCCCTAATACAACTCAAGAGGGCGCTATTTAAAAAAAACGCTGGTTTTAGCCATTTTTCATACAAAATTGTGCATTTAATGTTTTGTTAAAATAACGATTCAATAGAGATTTCATCAACGACTTTTTAAAAACCTATTCAGATTTTTTTCCAAGTAGTCTTTAAGCATTTTTACATTTTTTTCTAAAAAGTCTAAATATCCCCCGGTGATTGCCGGTGAAGAATCTTTTGAATAAAAATATACTTATGGATATTTCAGCCGTTTCTGAACCGATTTTGATCAAATAAAGTTTATTCTGTCATTAAAATTGTATGTTCTTTCAAATTTGACAGTCAGTTTTTCATTATCTCACAAAAAAATATCGGAGGGCACTTCGGGAAATAACAATACTCAACGGTACCTTTAAGTTCTAGCATTGATGTAGGTCATATCATTTTGTGTGGTCTTCCCAATGTAAACTGCTAGATTATTATTTATTTAAAGTTAGTGTGTCTCCCAGGATGACGCCAGATGGGAGAACAGTCTCCAACCAGTGACGCATGCTAACCCTCCTACATCATGTCGGCTGTTCATGACATAGACGTGAACCCCTCAACATCAACCTTACATCCTCATCCTAACAATTCTGACAGGGGGGATGGGAGCACCATAATGCCCCCACCCCCACATCCTATACTCTCCTTAACCCCCAAAAAGCCAGAGGAAGGGGCCATAATGCCCCCCACCCCCCCCCCCCCCCCCCCCCAACGGTCTCACATGATGATGGCAGATAAAATAGTCTCCAAGCAGTGATGCATGCTAACCTGCCTACATCATGTCTGCTGTTCGTGACATAGACATGAACCCCTTGAGCAACATCAACCTCCTCTTTACCCTAAAACAAGCCAGGGGAGGGGGCTATAATACCCCTTCCTCCCCCCCCCCCCCCCCCCCTCTGCAATTTCTGCGTAATTTGCTTTGCAATGCATATGAAGTCCCCCCACCCCCCCCCCCCCTCCCCTCTTTAATGTCTTGCACATATTTTAAAATCAAATTTGCAAAAATCGAACAGACTGTTACAAAGTCACATGACCTTTTGTCATTGCATGTCAGCTGAAAAGTGCACATTTTTGTGATTTGTTCACAAAAATATGGGAAAGATATTTTTTTCTAAACAAAGATGTAGATGATTGTTTGGGCCGGCTCAAACAGTTGATAAAATACAGAATAATAATAATAAAAGAATGATAGGCTGGTATTTTTTAGAGTAAAGAAAATGTGTCTGGTATTATTCCTTATTACTCAGCAGTATTCAGAGCCCTAAGAATACAAAAATATGACACTTACTTGAATAATAACATAATTGATATCTGATTCATGTAGAGGTTTCTCACGGAGGACGGAAATGAAGAATTAACTGATAAGAATAAGTATGTTTTAAAACCAGATATTAAACTGCCTGTAATCTTGCCTCAAAGCATTAGGGTGGGGAACATTCTTTAAGGTCATAACCCCACATATTACTCTGAAAATTGATCTTGTGTGATATGCCTCCTAGCTACTGGCTTAACCAAATGTTAGAATCACACTACAGTGGCTACACTGCTCCAATAACAATACAACTGCTGCATGTGCAACAATCACTGCTAGCTACTGTAGACCGACTGATTAAAGTGGCCAGGCAAACCATATTTCCTTTATTAAATATTATTACATTTGAATGTACTTTTTTGGTCTATATTCCAGCCTGAATTGAAAACAAAATAAATACAAATTAAATATTACACCAGTTGTAAGATATTCTGTGACTTTCTAAGACCCGCCCCTGTAAATTTGTGATTTCAGAGCCGTAGCCAAATCACTGCCTGCAATGACATCAAGCTCCTTTTGTTTAATGTGGACATCTTTTGGGGGGCATTCCCAGTGGTGATTTAGGAGTCAGTAGATTATCTCTTAAATGCATTTTTAAAGAGAAAAACACTTATCATATTTGGATTTCCCATAAAACATTACAAAAGTCAATCTAAAGTTGACTTTCATGCCTTTCTGTTGTATGGGCCTCTTTAACATGACTGCACTACACCGCCATCTGCCCTGCAAGTTCACTCGCTCCTATTCATTCCATCAACACACTTTGTGCTGGGGCAAGTCATAGTAGGCCTTACCAAAACAAGTCTGTATGTTTCTCAGATGATTATCAAAGTAAACCACGATTTGCTTTCAAAAGCAATGTTCTTTTCATATATTGAGATCTGGAATAATCCTGTAACCTGGAGCATATAATATATCAACTCTATTGAGGTTAATAACATTCTTGTTTGACTTTTAGATTACAGGCACTTTTTTGTATATTCTCCTTTGTACTTACTGATTTTGTTTTTTATAACTGAGCTGAGTCACCCCAAATTGTAGATTGTTTGTTGTTGACTTGTTGCTCACTAAATATTGTCTTATTGTGTGCGTAAAATAAATGTCTTGCAACTTAGCCAACAATCTCTGCATGGCTGATGGACAAGAGTGAACATTAATGTTGATAAATTGACACGATGGCAAAAAGGACTGTGCATGTTGACAGAATCCATTAATCACTCAAAAAAGACTTTTCTCCAACTGATTACACCGTAATACTTTTTTTTCAAATTTAGTAAACATTGCCATTGGCACAATATACACAAATGAAAGAATTCACAATTCATGTTTCTGAGGCAAATCAAAATCTTGATTTCAAGCCGTATATTCACGAGATCTTGCAAGATAAGCAGACTTCCTCACCTCAAAGCTAAAAAAGCAAAATTAAGCAAAATAAGCAAAAAGTTATTGAAAGCTAGATATTGACCCAACTAATTGATCAATATTGTAGAAACAGTATGAAAGAGGGGGCTTACATAGCACAACCTGAACGTTGTATCATTTAATACAAAAATATAAATTGAAAGTTATATGCACTCCGTTGAGATAATTGGGCCAAAGTTAGACAGCTTCTTTGCCCTTTTTGCCAGCTACATGTTTATGTACCTGTGGGCTCTGGCTACATGCTTGCTGAAGCCAAGACTAATCAGAGACGAAATTGAAAATATCAGGGGAAACTTTTTTTTTTTTATTTCGGGCGTTACTTTTTATTCTTACCTACATGAAAAATGCACTGTAAAATTTGTTTGCACTGAAATATTTGAAAATGTGCATGACCTCTATGATTTTAGGGGGCTCTGATCAGGAAAAAAGCACTGTAAAACTTGTTTTGCATGCAATTCTCTGCAACTTTACAGGGCATCTTCAAGCCCACACGGGAACTAAATCACCCTAAAGAGCCACCCCCCCCCCCCCCCCAATCCCCCTTTCCACATATTTATGTTGTTTTCACTGCAAAATATTGAGACAAATGCCTCTCCATCCCTCAGCCAGTGTTGATTGCCAATGGTAAACAAAGGCATCAGCCAGGGGAAGGAGAGATCCACGTTCACACTGTGAAGCGGTGTGTGTGGCAGAGCTTCCAGAGATTTATATTTGCTTGGTCACACCCATTTCTCATTTACATTTAAATGACATGTAATTGGTCTCACACATGATGCCCAACTATCAACCCATATATACTTATCCCTTAATCCCTTAATCCTAATCCTATTCCTAAGCCTCTAAAGGCTCATTATGCTGGAAGATGAAAAATGGGTAGCTAACCAAATGAGTGTCTAATGACAAGCCGAGCTAGTTACATCATACATGTACGATGTAGCTGATTTCTGGGGGGTGTTTCACAAACAGTAATTCAAATTAATTTTAGCATATTTTCAATGGGAGGATTATCACTACAAAATTGATGTTAAAATTAAATCTATTTTTGTGTTAGTGAAACACCCTTCTGATGGGGTTCATTTCTATGGTCCCTATATCCTATCCCATCTCTATGCTACATGTAATGTATCTCCTAATAATGTGACTTTTGTATGTCACAATAGGGCAGTATACAGAAGATGTACAAGAATGCCTGTTCGCATGCTTGTTAGCACAATATTTAGCTAATAATGAGGTGAATGGGACTTAGGCTAAAGTATAGGTTTAACTTACACTTCATGTTTACCCAGCCAATATCCTCTACCCCAAGCAAAATGCTTCATGGCACTATGTCTATCTGCTCTATTTTCCCTGTAAATCAGATTGTGCCACTCTTTTAAAATGAGTAGCAATTTACAGTATGAAACTAAAGAAAATGCAACATATAACATTCCTATGGCTTGGTACAGACTTGGTACAGCCTACAGGCTTGGTACCAGGGAAAATGCCAAAGATTTCTGTGTTAGAGCCCTTTCACACATGGGCCAAATCGTGATTGCTATCACGACTGGAATCATTTTTCACTACAATCACGGTAATTTTTATCCGTGTAAAAGCAAACTAGAATCACGAAATTGCTCTAATCGTGATCCGGAGGTGTTTTCTAATCGATTCTCTCGTGTGAATGGATTCCTCCAAAACACGATTTGGGAGCATATATGTATGTGGCCTTACATGAACTTCCGCCGATAAACCGTGCGCTAATCGCTTTGAGTGCAGTGCATGCAGTGTAGTGCTAGCGCTCTCCTTGTTTGATTAACAAGTACACATAAAACACGTCTCCAGAATCGCGATTCTAATCACGTTCTGCGCAAAGACTTTTTCCCCGTGTGAAAGGTCAGCAACAAAATCACGTGATTGTAAACATGATTGCAATCACGATTTGGCCCGTGTGTGAAAGGGCTCTTAGTTTCAGTGAATGCAATGAAGTATTCCCAGGTGAGATTGAAACATTTTGCTCATGGAGTGAGTAGGGTCCATGGAGTGACAAAGCAATGCTATGCATTACAAATAACATGACTCCAGTTAATAATATAACACTCGGCCTACGTCCTTGATGCAATACAAATGCACTTGAGAAATTCAAAATGTATCGGTGTATATTCTGGTATATTCCAAAGTCCAAATCATGCACTATTTGATGACATTAATGGTACCCTGGGGTACCAAATGAAAATCCGCCATTTTGTTTAATTATTTATTTATTTTTCAGAGCTGTACACTGGGGTACCAAAGAGTGTGAAATTATTTTCGTTATGCTTTATTTACGTTCAAAATGCTCTCTTTGCGGCCGTGGTAGCTTGCATACAAGCGCTGCATGCACAACGCAATACAGCGTCCATGATTGCTCTGCGGTACGGTTGTACTTCGGGTGGACACAAGATGGCGCTACACAATGCAGGATACCGGGGTACAACGGTACCCCGGGGTACTTGCATAATATTTGCATAATAGTGTACATGAATTTCAGAGAGCAAAATCATAATCTTGAAAATATGTTGTTGCTTTTTTTACAAACCAACGTACATGCCTCTTCTTTAACATTGGTATTAATTTGCAGAATTGTGTTTGTTTTGGGGCTCAAAAAAGTTGAATAATATTAGCATGAAAGCTCATCTGTGTGATTGGTATTTCATGTCGGAAGAAATCCAATACCCCCCGTGAAATGTATAAATCCACCGCCCGTTCGCACCTGTCCGCGCCGCTAGCGCTGGACTGGAGATATCGACAAGCTGGGGACAAGCCCGTATAGCGAACGCACGTGATCAATAATGCACGTAGCGTATGCGCGATTCCGCGTTGGCGATATCTATCCGCAACAGATCAATATATAATTTTGCAAATATTTCAATTAGTAGGCGGTTTCTTGGCCAAATTTGTATAATCCCATATTAGTAAAACTATATTCTTTCACACGGTTGGTAATAAGAGCGTACATTTCATTTTTAGAGGGTGGGGCATTTCCCACTACTGTCATTCACATTTAAGTTTGCGTGTGAACACCGCCCCCACTGTGTGTCTAAGGCAGACAGACAGTCAGATACAGTGGAAAGGGTGAGTGACCAGGGGATATCAACCTGACGGCTGCTTTGTTTACACACAGTATCATATGAAACATTGGGATCATCCATCCACAGTTACTGCAGGGATTTACATTAGCAGAGCAGAAGCATTTGGTTACTGCCATAACAAACTGACATACTTGTTGAGATTTGAATTACTTGAAAGAATCAAAATATCTGCAACTACACGTATCTATGTATGTCTTCAGAAATATACTTATCTCTCGAATATCATTCCATATTTCCACTACATCAACCAATGTTTTAAACAATTAGTAAGTCTGAAATGATACATACTTTTTGAAAAATCCTAAATAAATGAAATATGAAATGAATGTGTGTGTTCTGCAATTTATCTGTTTTTTGCTTTAAATTTGTTAAGAAAGATAGTAAACTACTTCTCAGTTTACTGGTGGGCAATTCCAAGCAAACGCCGTGACAGTCAGAGGGTGTTTCTCACAATGAAAGTCCAAATAACTCATAAAATCTAAATATCTAGAACCAACTTTTGATATGCATCTGTAACCACTATCCTACCAATAATTTACAATAGGCAAGAAAACCAAAATTCCCAATAAATTATTAATTATGAATATCAATATCTGCCGTAACGCCGTGACGGCAAAAAGACATGGGTTTCTTACATGCTAAGAAACTAAGTAAACTCTGTGAACTACAGGAACATTTTGCACTTTTGTCACATTGATTCTTTGTACTAGACATCAAACTAGAACATCCAAATAAAAATGTAGAAAAAATCCAATGCTCATAGTAAATATGATATCATAAATGTATCTATGCACTGTAACGCCGTGACTGTAACGCCGTGACCTCTGAATTGTACATGTTATATATGGGAGATATTAAAGAGATGAATAATATGATATAATTTTAATGTAGTGATCCAGAATCAATAAAGAACTAGATGAATGGGTGATATAACCAAGATGCTATTAAATGATCATCCGCATGACACAAATTTGCAGCACAGCGCCCTCTATTGATCAACAAATCTTTTAGGACATAATTGAAAATCTTATCTATTTCAGAAGTTAGTTAATGGAACCTTCAAATATTAAAACCAAAATACATACTTAAATGTAACAATGAAATATGAGACCTTTGACATCTGACCTTTGACCTTGTTTCTCAAAATAACATACAAATGTTTGATTTTTGGTCTGCACAGTGCATATTTGCAAGTGATTTGTTTCATGTAACATGATTTCAGAGTTAGTAAATGTTTGTTTTTGAATTGGTAATTATCGGAGTGACCTTTGACCTGTGCCCCAAACAGTTTCAGAAAATTGTCTTTTACCTACAGTACTCTTTCTAACATTGATTCTGGAACTTAATTGTGAGAACAAAAAACAACAACAATATTTTGACCTGTTGACCTATGACCTCCCATGACCCCATTCCCTAATCAGGTCATATACTTCACTGGACGCATACCAGTATTATTATCATGTTATCCTTCAAGGATTCTCAAACTATCTTGATAATAATATAATTTTTGCATATTTGTTAGCTATGTGACCTTTGACCTTTGACCTCATGGACCAAAATCATATCCAATAATCCGTACCTCTAAATACATGGATTGTACAAAGTTTGAACAAAATCCATCCAACGATTCTTGAGATATTGCAAAAAAAAGAACACTGATGTACAGATGCACATACAGACAGATGGACATACAACCCATACACATACATGACTCGGGTAACTTTGAGATGGAAACATTATCAACTGACCCTATTCATATAATTATAGCATGAGCAATGCCCAAGCATACCTACAAAAAATATCTTACACTATTTGATTATGTCTACTGTGTTATGTCAATGGGAATCCAGTAGGTAGCGTCACGGCGTTACACAAAACGTAACGCCGTGACCAAATTGATATTGATTATATTAATAAGTGGTAAGAGATAATGCTGCTATTCAGCATGCATATTATAGCCCTAATACAGAGAAAACAAAAAAATATTTCATTCCCATTCATATTTTTCCAGAAATATTAAAAATATATGTTTTTAGTGTAACGCTGTGACATATTAATGATTGTAAATGAAACAGTCACTGAAGCGGAACGAAGAGCGAAAATGACGAAATTGATATTTATCTGAAAAATTGAAGCAATGATCCTATCAACACTGAAATGAAATTTTATGAAAACTCCTTTTCGCAGTTCTTTTATGCTTAATATTTAATTGAATGTTTTGGGAAAATAACTGAAAATTAATTTATGCTATATATTAACAATAAAATAATAGTTTACAATTTTTTTTTTCAAAAACAAAATACATTTTTGGAAAGTTCAATCTTTTAGCTTTCATTTGATACCAAATTTGTTATGGTACAACGAATTTGAAAAATCAGTGGTTATGTCAATGTTTGCTTGGAATTGCCCTGGTACTACTGGCAGAAAGCAAATATGATATGATATGAATCAACAAAAGCATTATGACTGACAAGTTTTTTGTTTTTTTTAAACAGTAATTTTTATGTCCATAATATTTGTCCAATTTGCATAAAAGTACCAAAGTCAAACAAATCAAAAGAACCTCGAAGTTGAGTATACATCATGGTATATGATTGAAGACAATCAGATAAAATGTTCACAATGCTTGAATCCAGTTTATTGAACAATATGGATACTTTTTATATCATATATATATGATTTCCCCAGAGTTCTATAAATGTTCGCATCACATTACTTCGCAAGACACCTGTTGGAAATAAGTAGGCTACAGTTGTAAACCTGAGGGAAATGTATGTGTGATAAAACATCAAGTGTGAAAAACATGCGATTGTGTCCTCGCAGATCCTATATCTACACACACACAAAAAAACCTGGATTGGGAAAAAAGAACAGTGTACATGTAGCTAGGTGATGATGTACTTATATCCCAGCTTATTCAATCAGTTTCAAAATATTACTTCTGCTAATATAAACTCCCCTTTTTCTAGTGCTACACTGGAGCATACCAACCTTAGCACCTAGAGTTCATGACCAAGTGTGAGTAGGTTTTAAAGGGGACCACCACGCAAAGGACAACACAGTCTTATATATGTTTTGGTATCAGTGTTTGATATTAAATAGGTGTACAACCCTTTGCAAAGGTTTGTGTAATTCATAAACGATGCAATTAATAACCAACACTTACGGAACCATAAGGGCCTCATGGTTCCCTTTGCGCAAATTGCCCGCGAGCGCGCCAACTCTATTCACGCGTACGTTAGGAGACAATAGAGCCACGAATCTGACATGTATGTCCTAAGATACAATTAGCCATTAGTCTTTGTATGCAGACCCATGAACACTTACGCTAGTACGGTGATGAGTTTTCAAATTATTTAATTTTATCTGGAAGCCAATTTTTCTGCACGTGTAGGTAGAATGGACTACCAAAACAATTACCTTTTATTTATAAGAATAATATTTTTGGGGGTGGTTCCTTTAATAAAGGAAGCTAAGTTTGAGTGTTTGTACCAGATGACTCGGTGATGAGATGTATGGTAGGCAGCATGCAGCTCACAGGGGGTGGATTTAGAGTCCCCACCACCTCTTCCCCTTGCCAGATGTGTTTAGAAATTAGATTAAAGGCTGTCAAGCATGGAAATGCCACGCTGTAGATCGCCATTTTGAGCTAGGCACTGCATAACACTGAGCCAGTGTGTATTAATGTACGCCCTGTGCGCTGGGCATTCGCAAGATGGCACCGCACATCTATTTTACGAATCTGAACTAAAAGTTTAAACAATACATAGCCTCTGTTACTAACTTGTATTTATCTTTTCTAATTATACATTTACTTGCTACATGCATTTGTTTCTAACCTTATTAAGACATCTTCATTTCCAAAATAAGCTAGAGAGATTTATTCAAACTGGCTTCATAATATATTTTGTTGAATATTGATAGAAAACTATGACTTTAGGACTATACCGTAGAACACCATCGTCAAGCACCCACCAAGCACCTATATGCATCTTGCTTTTAAAGAGCGCCCGCTCTCTGTCCAAGCGGGAAACTTTAATCAAGAATGCAAATAATGGTGAGGAATATTCATGAGGATAATAATGGAGGTGAATCTCATGGAAACGTCTTTCAAAGCAAGATGCGTATAGGTGCTTGGGGGTGCTTGACGATGGTTTTCTACGGTATTGGGTGAACAAAATATCTAGATTTCCCTTACAAACGAGACCAACAATGGGCACAATACAAAATGAATATTTTGGAAAAAAACATGTACAAAGATTATTTCAATCAGATGTTATGCTGGCTTTACAGAATAAATGTCAGCAATGAGGGATTATAATTAGCATTTGGCCAATCAACAAAAGACTTGCCACTACTAAGCTGGCCGCCTAATGCTCCCCAGAAAGGTTTGCACTCCACTAGCAGTGTTGAGTGACCGTTTCCTCCCATCAGTGAAACCAGTATGAGTAGATCGGACTCAGAGTGATTTAACCCACTAAGCTGCAAACTGGGAAAATTTAAATCTTTTTTTTTGCGGGGGGGGGGGCTACTTGTCAAGCTCTCCTGCATGAAAAAAACACTGTAAAGTTTGCTTTGCATTGAACTCTATATGCAAATTTACAGGGGCTCTTTTATGATTTTCAGGGACTCTTTTTGGCATTTATGGGGCAACTTCGCCCTAAGTGTATTTTATTCACTACTTGCAAATGTGCATACATTAATACAGCTCAGTACAAATCCAATTTGCATCAATTGCTATTTAATGCAGGCAGGAGTGAGAAGCAGCCGCCAAAAATACTTTTTTATGTTCCCCCTGCCTCCCATCCTTTAATAATGTAGATCTATGCATCATTCATACTAGATCAGTACTGATTTTCCTTCTCCTTTGTATTGTAGATGTCAGGCAAATATGTCTGCATTTATGACCAAAATTCAGGATGGCATCTTTCTGATACACATAATATAGGTATAAAAGTTTGATATACTGTTATTTAAGTTACTACACAATACAGTGCGAGTAAAAAATTTAAAAAAACGGACTTTGATAGCTTATAAATCCAAAAATCTAAAGCTATACATATGTTGATATTGGTATCATGTTAAAGCTTGGGAAATTGCCTTTAAAATGATATATCATACACTCTGATCACTTCACGCTTCACCAAACACGACCTAATTATCCAAAGGCATGCAAAAACTACGTGTCTAAGTTTGCAGTGTTCTTGTTTTGTGAATGGTTGCATCTGTTGTTTGATTTTCAAAGATAACTTCATCTACACGTATGTCCTATTCAGGGGACCCTGCCTCCAAACAGTGGGGTTGCTGATGGGAGGAGGGTGGGGGATCCCCTTCCACCAACATAAACATGAAAAACACTGGCAACCAGCTGGTATTTTGTTTTGATTCACCAAAGGATATTATTGAAATGTTCTTTGGAAAAAATGGTAAACAGACACATTCATTCATGATGGAACAAGACAACGGCAAACATGGACACGGGTAGTTTTTGCATGACTTTGGATAATAAGGTCGCATTCGATGAAGCGTAAAGTGATCATTTTAAAGTCAATTTCCCAAGCTTTAACATGATACCAATATCAACATATATATGTTTAGAATTGTGGATTTATAAGCTATCAAAGTCCAGTTTTGTTATTTTTTACTCGCACTGTAAGCTGAACCTTCTTTTTATCTTCAATTTCTAACAGCGCATAGAGACATAATTATGTGATATATATATGTGCCTTATAAATACAACATTATTATTAACATTATATACTATGTTAACAGTGAGAAATCATAGAAGAAGGACAAAAAAAATGGACAGATGAGGTAACTTGTCCTGAATAAAGATTGGACCATGTCTGGACAAATGGAACAGGGCCCGGGAGAGAGAATTCCGCCCAACTGTGCTTAAGGACACCTCAGATAATCTTTCCATTATTCCTAGCACCATGTATGTTGTTTGTCTTACAGCTTTGCACAAAAACCCTTTCCCACTCCACCCCCCAAAGAAAAGTATCTTGAAGTCTTATTTTGTTACAAATTCATCCCTTTTACCAACTAATAAGGGCTCCAATTGTGAGCCAGGACTGGTACCTTCTCCAGTAACCCCCACTGTCCCAAAAGAACTGTTTTCTCTCCCTCTTTTTTCCATCCCCTTCTATAATACCCTGTAAATTTGTCATTAGGATTAGTTCCATGGGAAGTAGGTTATCCAACAAACAGTTTTAAGTGGGGCTTGAAAGAAAGTATTAAGTATACTTCCTACAAATTTGTTTGCTTTTTATATTTATGTGTCAGGACAAAAAGGGGGTGATTATAAGCAAGGCTAACCTACTTGTCTAACCCAGTGTTTACTTGAAGTTTGAACCCAGACATGTTACATAGCTGTCATGTGAAGCTTTATCAATACTCTTGCAGAACATAGCAAATCAAGCTATTTTCTCAAAAGTGTATATGGGATGGAACTATTTTTTCAAGCACTGGCCCTTTCAAGCAATAACACCAGTAACAAAAGTGAAACAGATAAAATGTTCAAGGGAAATTTAGACTGTATAGATATTTGTATATCCTTCCAAAACATTGCATCCCTTACATAATCCTTATTCTAGATTTGATACAGGGTATAACTGGTTCCAAACAGATTTATTCTGAGCCTAGTCTTGATACAGGGTACAAGTGGTTTGATCCAGTCAAAACTTCCCATAGCTGGTTCCAGCCAGAGTTCCCCCAGCTGGTTCCAAGCCAGACTTCTCCCTAGACTTGATAAAGGGTACAACTGGTTCCAGCCAGACTTCCCCCTAGACTTGATAAAGGGTACAACTGGTTCCAGCCAGACTTCCCCCTAGACTTGATAAAGGGTACAACTGGTTCCAGCCAGACTTCCAAACTAGACTTGATATAGGTAACAACTAGTTCCATCCAGACTTCCCCCTAGACTTGATAAAGGGTACAACTGGTTCCAGCCAGACTTCCCCCTAGACTTGAAAAAGGGTACAACTGTTTCCAGCCAGACTTCCCCCTATACTTGATAAAGGGTACAACTGGTTCCAGCCAGACTTCCAAACTAGACTTGATACAGGTAACAACTAGTTCCATCCAGACTTCCCCCTAGACTTGATAAAGGGTACAACTGGTTCCAGCCAGACTTCCCCCTAGACTTGATAAAGGGTACAACTGGTTCCATCCATACTTCCCCCTAGACTTGATAAAGGGTACAACTGGTTCCAGCCAGACTTCCAAACTAGACTTGATACAGGTAACAACTAGTTCCATCCAGACTTCCCCCTAGACTTGATAAAGGGTACAACTGGTTCCAGCCAGACTTTCCCCTAGACTTGAAAAAGGGTACAACTGGTTCCAGCCAGACTTCCCCCTAGACTTGATAAAGGGTACAACTGGTTCCAGCCAGACTTCCCCCTAGACTTGATAAAGGGTACAACTGGTTCCAGCCAGACTTCCCCCTAGACTTGATAAAGGGTACAACTGGTTCCATCCAGACTTCTCCTAGAATTGATACCATGTAAAACTGGTTTGATCCAATGAGATGTTCCCTAGATTGTAAAAGGGACAACTAGTTCCAGACAGATTTCATACAAGATATAAGTGGTTCGATCTAGTCAGACTTCCCCTAGACTCGATACAGGTTACTATTGGTTCCATCTAGACTTCCCCTAGACTTGATACAGGTTACTATTGGTTCCATCTTGACTTCCCCTGGCTTGATACAGAGTATAACTAGTTCCAGTCAGCAATGGGTTAACTTCTGTAGCTGCTAACGATTTCAAGCTTACTGCTCATGATTGGCGGTCTCCAAAATTTTCTGTATGTCATCTTTTTTAATTGGCAAAAATTGTGTTTGTAATTTTGTATGCATGCTTTTTAATGTATATTGTGCACTATTTGGAAAAATGTAGTAATAAAACCAAACTTACTTGCACTGAGAGTGATGGAGCCTTGCAAGGACTTGGTCAGATTGCGCGTTGCTGCGATGCATTTATAGGACCCCGTATCCAGTGTGCCCACGTCACGTATCGTCAGCGAGGATCCCCCGGGGAACTCTCGTAGGACGTTGCGTCCGATGTCATCCCGTATGATAGCGTCGTTCCGATACCACCAGTAGGTAAGCTTAGGGTAGCCTCGTATCCTGCAGTATAGCGTGACAGAATCTCCTGGCATAGCCGTTTCATTGTTCATGGGCGCATCTATCGTAATGTATTCAGTTCCTGGCACTGGCGTTGTTCTGCAAGTCAGGAAAACAAACAGATATAATGTTAGATCAACTGGAAATAGGGGCACTTTAGCCTCACAAATGCCCCCAAAGAGAGTTAAAATGTTTAAATGTCACAGAATATCCCTGGCTTCATTAAATACTTGTGTACACACTACAATAAACTTCATAAAAAAGTATTTGAAATAATGTATGGTACATGTTGACTGGTTATTTTCAGGTCAATAAATAATGTTATTTTCTACTTCTCAATACAGTATTTTTAAATAAGATTCACAACAAACAATGATATATTGCTTACTTTATTTGATCAGTAAAATAAATAACCAATTGTGAAAAGACACATCTGTTCACAATATGTCTTTTTTTTCTAATGTAAATGAAAAAGAGCAAACCCACATTTTCTTAACTATTTTTAATTCATATTATATATGTTCTGGTCAGTGTCCCTATAAGTTTGAAACAAAATTAAGTATCTTACTTCATGTATAATCAAAAATCTTTTTCTCGTAAGCAGTATTTGAAGTACCCATACAACAGGCCAAGCTACGTTAATAATCCATGAACTACCTGTGACAAAGGAGTCACAATTTGTTCGATTCTGTTTGTGCCTTTGTGGCCATTTTTTCCCATCCTTGCCAACTGGACACACTATTACAACCCAGTCAAATCCAGGCCAAGGGATCCTCTTTGTCTACAGACTACAGCACGAAGACGCAGGTTAGCGCATGACCACATCATCCCTGCCGTATATGAAAGATGATACGGAGAGAGGGAAGTCAGGAGGGCATTTTGAGCAGAGTGCGGTGAGACGGAGAGTGAGAAGAGAGGCGAGAGGGTGACAGGCGGGCAGGCAGGCAGGCAGGAGCAAACGGTATAGCGCACCCCAAGCTGCTGCACAGCAGACACCTAGCCACTAAAGCACATCCCTGCCTGCCCCAGCCCAGCAAGACTCTTCCGAGTTGGTAGACGCACTGAGGTGCAGAAAGCCAGATATAGGAGGCTGATAAATCGCCCAGGGGGTGTGGAGGGGGTGAGGTTCAAGATCCCACTCTTCACAAATGGAATAAATGGGATGCCTTCTCTTTCTTCTCTCTCAATTTCTCTTTGTTATAATTATCTTTCTGATAGTTCAAGGAATAGCCAACTATAGCAAATCTCTCTAAATCTATCTTTCTTATGATCTCCTTTTGCATAGGAATTGCCAACTATAGCGATCTCTCTCAATTTCTCTTTCTTATGACCTCTTTTTGGATAGGAATTGCCAACTTAAAACTTCAGCTATCTCTTCTCAAAATTTCTCTCTTATGATCTTCTTTTTGATAGCTCACAGAGTTGCCAAATATGGCAATATTATATTTGTTTCGGACTAGGAAAATATCCTTTCCCAGCCTCGAGTTAAATCCATCAAAGAGGGATTGTGGGATATGGTAGTGAAAGATGCGAAAGCTGCACAGGTCTTAACAGGGAAGGAAAGGGTGCCTCGTAGCACTAGCCATCCCCCGTTGACACCACCACCCTTGTTTATTCAGAGAGATTTGGGTTGAAACCCCCACTTTCCGGGTGTAAAAGCTGCTCCCATTAGTGACAGATCTAGCCCTGCCTAGCTGACAGACATCTTGCTTATGAATCATATTCACACTACAATCATGTACACTATAGTGTGCACATACAAATGTACATACATTATGTACTTTACGATGAACAACGTAATGTGACATTGAAGCGACATATAGCTGTATAGGGAAACACCCCACCAACAACAACAAAAAAACAATATACACTGTTCATCACCTACAGTACTGTATGTACCATGTGAAAGAATACCATACATATACAGTATATTACAAGTTTGTCATAACTTATTTGTTAATGTAATGTAGAGAGTTGGACTAAATGTATTTCAACAATATTGCTCAATTAGTTTGGCCAATAATGCCATAGATGCTTTACGTAGCTTTCCCAAGGCTGCATACTGGTATTAACTCCTTGCCTACAAGAACCTGGTGGGCCATGTACTATATCTATGGGGAATTCAGAATCTAGAAGGGAACAACTTAATGTGACAAACGTCTCTCTATCTCAAGAGATAACATGCCCTCCAAGCCAAGGCTATCATGTCAACAGATATTCGTGTGTGAAAATACAGGTGTACATGTAGCATACATTATGTTCAGACTGCACTTTTTTTATTGAAATGAAAGATCGAATTTGTGATTATGTCATGAAATAGTAATGTTCAACTTTCTCTAGTTTTAAATAGTTCTAAGATAGTTCTTGAAAGAAAATAAATCAAACAAATGGGCATACCGTATTTGCTGGTGTATTAACCGCACCTTTTTTCAAAAAAACAAAAAAAAAGGGGTGCGGTTAATACACGACCGTATTAACCACACTTTAGGGGGTGCGGTTAATACACCGGTGCGGTTAATACACCGACAAATACGGTACTCCTCCACTTTGTTGGAGATGCAAATAGTTCAGTTTTTGTTCATTTTCTCCTTCAAAACTGTTCTTTCGCTTTAAAGCCAGCGTAGACACCACTCCAATATCAGCTGCCTCCTTACCCCAGATAGAAACAATATATGAGTCATAATCCCTCCTATTAAGTACCTATTAAGCCCCACTTGATACACGGACCGTTCCAATAAAACCCCATATAATTATCAATTGCCCACAGGTTATTGTTTCATCACTGGGTGCCGTGGACTCTGAGCTCTAGTGCGTACGAGGGTGGGGTGGGTCACATACGAAATTAATTTCTCACAATTCAGTCTGATGCTCTCAGACAAGCCTCCGCACTATTGTCATTTTATACTTGCCATTGGGGCAAGTAAAACCATGAATTTTCACATTTTACTTGCCCGAACAGAAAATTTACTTGCCCAAATCGAAAAATGTACTTGTCGCATACAAAATTTACTTGCCAAAACATTTGACAAAAAAAGACAAATTGATTGTGCTAGGTAGCGATGGCAAATTCCTCTCTTGTTTCTAGATGATAATTACATGTTACAAATTAAATTTTTCTCTTGTAGTTGAGAAGGTATGTACATGTAAGTTGCCCAATCAGGCAATTAAACTGGACCATTTATGAAATTTTACTTGCCCGACATCAATTTTTACTTGCCCCGGGATAAGACGATAGACTGAACAGCTCAAGTCGTCAGTTGAGAAAGATCGAGAAACATCATTTGAATAAAAGTCAAGGATGCTGACTTTCATTTGAAATTTCAGACATGAAAATGAAATTGAATTTCACATTCATGAAATTACACCAAAGTGGCTTTAAAATTTATTCTGATACTCTCTCTATTGAAATTGAATAACTTATAGAACAGGAAAAGGCTTGAATCTTCTAGGTGATTCTATTTCAAACTCCTAAATGAGGCAATGTTACAATTCCTTTCTTCCATTCAAGCAAGATGGAATCATTTAATAATCTTGAAATGATGACACACAATTATAGCCAAAATTCTGATAAGAGTTTTTCTTTCCCTAATCCATAACAAGGTACCATGACCAGAATAAGTTGCACTTATTTTCTTGGGGCTCACTTTTTATCCTCAAATTTTTTTTCCAATTTCTGTTGTGCCTTTTCAAATTCGTGATCCAAATAAATTGACATGAAATGATGGAATGTATTTCTGTGCTAGAGGAATGGGAACAAATCTTTGGAATAACTCTTACCGATCTGACAATACATGTGGGCAGAGGGCATGCACCAGTAGAAGCTGGGCAGTAATCCAGCGGTAGATTCCCTTAATCTCCATGGTCGCCGGGCTAGCAGTCTCTCAAGCAATCAAACCCACAGAAACAGGCGCACAGATCATACAAAACTTGAACAAATCAATGCTCGAGCAAGGCTCTCTAATTGTTAACATCGGAGACAGATGAGAGTCCAAATGCAACGCACATGTACCATCCGCTTTCAATGATGTCTGAAGATAGACGCTCTGTTGAAACCAGTCATAGCAAAATAGGTCATCAAATGCTTCAATTACATATGTACATGTAGTTCAAACAAAGGTTGTTTAAAAATAGAGGTTTTCTACAACTGTGGAAGTTCTTTGTCATGTAATCACACGGAAGATCAGGATTTGCTTTATTAGGAACAATTTGATTGTGTGGTCATTATTCATTACTTATGTCACTTAAGAATCTGTTCACCACACCATGTCCATAAAGCAGTGGTACAAAGTTGAGCCTTCAGTTAATGAAATTATCCATGTTAGAAGATTGCTGCTACTGGTGCTGTGCATTTCACAATAACTGAGGAATTGCAACATATGTATTGTGTTTACATTGCAGGCATGTGTCAAAAGTCAGTTCCTGAAACAGTTAATCATCGACTTTACCAAAAATCATGATTTTGAAGTAACACAGAAAAATGCACACTGCCAGCTAACATAAAAAGAACATCCACAGAATGAAAAGAAAAAAAAAAAAACGCTCCAAAGTTAGCTACAGTATGAATAATGTAGACATGTTCAAAGATATGAATCCAAACTAGTTAGCAAAGTAGACCATAAAGGCATAATGCAGGGTTATTTGATAGCTGTTAATTTTACTATGAAGAACAGCAGGATAACATTTCTAGATGTGATGACGATGTGCTTGTGCCTTGAAATGAATGTGTCTCCTTCTTCCTCTTATACATGTAGTTATCAACAGGCTCTAATCAGAGGTGACAAAGAGCCTGATATCTGTAATTTGAGTGACAGATGAAATCAGCATAACTCGGGGCTGGATAAATATTCCGCTGATGTCCATTTTGTTTTTAGTCTCAAGAGAGATAACAGTTACCAAAGCTTAAATGCTCCTACACTACGGAGGAGCATATCGCTCAAGACAAGGCCTGTATGGAATAACAGAATCCCACTCATATTATCTCCATCGATTCGTCAACTAAGAATTCAAGATTAGATGAATGTTGGGCATCCTTTCCCCCGAGCTCACTCGCACCTTTCTAATCACGGTGGATCACGTAACACAGCGACGGAGCAGGGCGTGCATCCACGCACGGCGCTAGTTGTAAACTGTCAGTGCAATCTTCCACGGGCTAATTTCAGCGCTCTTCTATTGTTACACAGGCAAGAGAAGTCTCACCAAAAAAATTGGACGATGTGAGCGGATAGCTGAAAAGAAGTTGCAGTACATGGAACAGAAAAGCTGTGACGATTCAATCACTAAATGGGCCTTGAGTCATGCAGGAAAGGGCACTATAGATAAAGAAAAGCTAGCTTGCAGGAGAAATAAATGTAGTGTGTTGTTTTGTCCGCTTCAAGCCTGAAAGTGTTTGAGGAAACCACTATAGATGAAGATGTCATCAAACCATTCAAGAGCCCAGTCCTTACCCATTCAAGTCCCAGAGGGTTGGCGAAATGAAGCCGCATTCTTCCTTAAATCCTTTTCAATTCACCGCACAAACAAGGCCTCTCAAACCTCCCCCTTTTTAGCCCGGTTCTTTTCATTCCTTCCCCTGAGCCATGTAGCTTAGGAACCAGGAGGGCCTCCTTTTGATACATAGTGACCACCAGATTAAAGGGATCTTGTAACTTTGTTGACATGGCAAAAAGTGTTGAAAGGTTTATAACATGTGTACGTTTGTGATCTGATATGTCCGCTGAGTAAGGTGTGAACATTTCACATTAAATTGATGTACATGGCTGTGTACATGTAAAATGGCCGAGTAAGGAGCAAAAATGCAAAGTGATATTTGGGAACTTATTGCACTGACTTTGTATGCAGTTATAACTTTCCAGTGGATAATTAATAATCTGAACATTTCAACCCTTAATAGATGATTGTATCTTTTTAACGAAAGGGAAGTTTTAAAAACCAAAACCTGTTCCATGCTTCTATAGTAATACAAATAAAATGTTAAAAAGGTATGATGGAACCACTACAATTCTGAGTAAGTTTTGTGGATTTGGACAATGTTACTAGATCCCTTTAACAGCAATACATGACACTTCTTTGCAATAAACATGAAACTGATGGTGCATGAAACTATGAGTGTATATTATTATCAAGAACTTTTCAAAAAGTAAATCCACAGGAATTTCTCATAAGTATGTGTAAGATTCATGACAGTGTATCAAATGAAAGTAGAAACCGAGCTGTCTAACCTCTGGATCATGTCTCCTCTAGCTCATACAAGCCCTCTTCACACCCTACCACATACGAGAAGTCAACACCCATGAGATTAACACAAACAAAAAACAACATTTACCTTCTCTTGAGTAGGAATTTGTGCACACAACTTCAGAATGTCTTTACAAAATAATATTAACTGGGTGAGTTGGGGTGATTTGGGCACCATTTTGAACAGTTGTATTGTGTTGTGCAAATTAAAATGCTCTTATAGGTGGTCATTCCAGTCAGAGAGCATTGGTGCTCTGTAAACAAAAACAACAAAAAAGTAACAGACTATAAATGGAGAGATCGGATGCAGACCAGTGTAAAAAAGACAGACTGAACATTTCACTGAGCAATACCACCGGAGTGAAAGATGGACAAAAAGAGAGGAAACTTTCTTTCAAAGGAACCGCTTTTTGGTGCAACATGGGTTAGTTCTCTGGTCTAGCATTAACTGAAAGGACACATTCATGAGATGCACTACATCTGCTAGCTCCCCCTGCGCTGGCAAACCTATGGGACCCATCAAAGTTGCAGCTGCACATATCTATTCTTCCTATCAATTCATGTTTCTTTCTATAGAACTGAAAGCTGTTTACAAGTATTACATTTCTCCTAATCATTTGGAGGGGGAAAGGGGAGATTACTACCATTAAAATTCCTGCAAAATAATTATATATCAATTTTAAGGAACGTTTATAGACAAGCCATCAATTCCTACCATAGATGATGTACGTATCCGCTCTTCCTATCAACTTAAGTTTTGTTTACAATTATAACCTAAATTCCTAATCATTTTGAGGGCAGAAAGTGGGCATTAACCACATTAGTTCTACATAATTCCTACATTACTAAAGCAACAAATACAATGATGAGAAATACAATGAGATGTTGCAAGCGACCAATCCTTACAATAGATGATGTACCAGTGAATTATAAAAATAACAGAGAGCTGGAACAGAAGGCATACATGTACATATGTACAATCTTAGGCACATACATAGTATGTATACAATCATGTACAATCTTAGGCACATACATGTATGTACAATATTGCGCATACACATGTGTTTGATGACTATTTATTTTCTTGTCAATCATTGTTCATGACATCCGAGTCTGCCATTGATTTCAAGCCCAAGCTTTCTGCCCAAGCTTACTGCCCAAGATTTTTTTTTTCTTCATTTTTCTCGCTTTTAATTGAACAAATTGTGCTTGCATGCATCTTACGTATTCAATGAAATAAACCTTTTTTTAATTGAAGGTACATATTAAATGATTGCGCACTATTTTTAACAAAATGCAGAAATAAAACCAAACATACAAACAAACAAACAAACAAACTTCTCCATGGGAGGGCAGGTAAGGCAGTCCCCAGACAGGAAGTTTGTGTAGCGATAAGACCCTCCTCTATAGATAAACCAGGAGGAGATGAGCTGCTGATGATGGCTAATTGAGAGAGGGATGAAACGGATCACTCACACCCCCAACCATGTTTAGCCTTTCTAGACTCATGCATGGTAGAGAGAAAAGGGAACGAGAGAAGTAGAGAGAGGGGGATTTTTAACATGAAGACATATCCTACGTCTTAACAGGCCAAAGATGACTGGATAGCATCTGAATGACAACTAATGATTCCCTTTCTCTGCATGGTAACCCATACAGGCCTGGTCCTGATAATACTTCCAGGTTCCAGGGCTGGGGTCTATGAAAATGCATGTTACCCCATACAGGAAGCGTGTGTTGTGATCAGACCCTCCTCTAAAGATAAACAAGTAGGAGCTGAGCTGCTGATGATGGCTATAAATTGAGAAAGGGATGAAATGGATCAGTCCCACCCTAAAAAGTGGGGGGGGGGGGGGGGGGGGGGGGGGGGAGTCAGAACAATGTTCAAATAACGTTTTTAACCAAGCTCAAGCAAATAAGTGCAAGGGTTAGTGCAAGGAGGAGGGGGCAAGATTTTCATACATGTATACATGTCTGGTAGTGGTATGGAGGGGAACTGATATCTTCACATTTGAGGTGTGACCTACACAATGTACACTGTAGACCCAAGACCTACCAACACAAATGTGTCTGTAGGTCTTTGCTGGCACTAACCAAGGAGGTACTAACTGTGGTCAATAGTTGACCAAGGATCATTGACCATTCGAGCAGAGAGTACTGACCATGTAAATCCAAGTTTGAGCCGACATTGACCTGGGCGGGACTTGTTCCTGCCCATTCTGACCTGTTATCACTCATTCTGGTCAAATTCTCCCATTCAACTGGGATTTGAGTGATGGCAGGATAACCAAACAAAAGGTTTCCCTTTCCCCCCTCGGGAATATCACGTTTCTTTAGAAATCACTAATATTCTCTTCTTCTTATTCATTCATATTGACCTCATTCTCAACACCACAAAGCTGACTTCCAAACAATATATTACATTCCATATAACAGGTAATCTAATTCTTGACAAATGTAAAGAATTTTTGAAAAACGCTTAATTTCAACAAAAATCATCATCAATATTCGGCGCAATATTACAGTGAGTGTTCAATAACAAAAGGTTGACTTGATTATTCATCTCAATCCACTAAAAGTGCTCTTTCATATTTTATTTTAAAATAAGTTAGACATGTCATATATACATAAATACCATTTTTATATGGTCAACTAAAAGCATACATGTATATGACTTTTGCAGTTGTAATACTATTTTAATTAATAAATATAATTTATAACAATAAATATATCCAATCGGAATAAATGTGGGATCCAACATTTATTTGATGATTTAAGAAAAAAAATATAAAATGCTTACACTTTTTCTAAAAAATTACCAAAAAGGTTTTTAAATAGTTGTTGATGATCTCTCTATTCAATCATAATTTAAACAAAAACATCACTGCACAATTTATTTTTGTTTGCGATTTTGGAGAGCACCCTCTTGATTGTTAACGGCTCTTTTAAAAAAATGTATAACAGGCTTTTTACTTCTAGTCGTTTGTAATTTTGTAAACCTTTCGAGCATGGTGGAGTTATAACTATTAGTTTGTAATGTTATGGTGCAGGTTTTGGTTACTAAAATTCAGTTTGACCCAAACTATACTATCCCAAATATAAAATACACTTCCCCAAGAATAAATTAAAATACCGCAAGAATAAATTAAAATACCGAAAGAAACATGCTCAGTTATTTTAACTGTTCTCAAGTCACAATTATTCAAAATATGTCTGCCTCCAGACAGGTGGGACTCAATAGAAGGTGTCTGCCTCTATCTTGGATTCAATAGAAGATATCTGCCTCTAGAAGAGATTCCACAGAAGGGGTATGCTGCTAGTTTGGACTCAGTGCAGGTGTCTGCCTCTAGCCGATACTCAATGGAAGGATGCTTCTAGCTCAGACTCAATAGAAGGTGTCTGCTTCTTACAGGGACTCCATTGAATGTGTCTGCCTCTAGCTAGGACTCAATAGAATGTGTATATCTCTAGCTGGGACACCATAGAGGGTGTCTGCCTCAACCTGAGACTCAATAGAAGGTGTCTACCTCTAGCTGGGACTCCATATAAGGGTGTATGCCTCTAGCTGGGACCCATAGAAGGGTGTCTGCCTCAACCTGAGACTCAATAGAAGGTGTCTGCCTCTAGCTGGGACTCAAAAGAAGATGTCTGCCTCTAGCTGAGATGTAATATAAGATGACTGCCTCTAGCTGGGACTCAATAGAAGGGGTCTGCCTCTAGCTTAGACTCAACAGAAGATATTTGCCTCTAGCTGGGACTCAGTGGAAGGTGCATGCCTCTAGCGGGGACTCTATAGAAGATATCTGCCTCTACATTAGCTGGGACTTAATAGAATACGTCTTCCTCTAGCTAGGACTCAATGGAAGGTACATGCCTCTAACAGTACTGGAGGGACTCATGTGAAGATGTCTGCCTCTAGCTGTGACTCAATAGAATGCTGTCAATCATTTCTCTTCACTGCGACATGTACTTCCATCAACCCTCTCATACCTTGCATCCAATCTTAGCAAAGAGCCAATTACATGAAGGGGAAGTCGACAAGCAGATAATTAGGTCGTGGGGTGCAACACTCCTACCCCCTGCAGCCAATTGTCAAATATAATCATTGCCTCAGGCCGTTCTAGTGTTATGTGGTACTTTCAACTGGCTATTCTCAGTGAGCATACGGCACTTTCTACAACAGTCTCTATCTTCGAGTTTGGCTGATTACAACATTCAATAATAAAAGGTTTCAGGGCAGGAGAAAGTTATCTTGCTTTCCTATATTCTTAAGTTTTCTTTTTAAAAATTCTGATTGTTAAATCGCACTTGCATTTATACAACATATTAGGCTGCACATACATTGTACATGTACCAACAAATCATTTTTTAATCCTGTATGTCAATTCATCAATCAAAAAACTTCTAACAATACATTGTACTGTAGCTACTAGAGTTGCAATAATAATCTAAGAATCACAAGTTGTACAATCGCATTCAAGTATGAGTTCTACCAAAGTGCTGCCAACCTACCAAAAGTCCAAAACATAATCCAGATTTGTTTCCTATGAAATCTGATATACCAATGCTCAAAATTATTTTGTGTGCCTGGTAGGCCATTTGGGTAAATTATACAAACAAGATACATGTAGTCCTAAATATGCATAGTTTTCCATGCTGTATTGGCCTAGGTGGGGGTTTTACTCTAAAATGTTCCACATCTCTGTGTATAGGGCGCACCCCCCTTTTTGTGGTTTCTTCTAAGGCTGAGTCATGTCGGTAATTGTCGGAACCGGGTCCCGATAAACTTTTACCGGTCGGGAACCGGTATCCCGATAAATTGTTACCGTCGAAACTCGGACCGGTAAAATCACGCAATCGTGCACGCATCGGCAAAATGCACTGTTTGGGGCTTATATTGCTCTTTTTATATGCAAATAACATAATAAATACTGAGGCTTTAATGGATTTACATATCAATCTTTACGGGAAAATAGTTACAGTATCCAGAATTAACTCAGTTTCGCATGAAAAGTTTTGTTTTTTTCGAAGTAAATTCATCGTTTGTTCACCATTGCCCATCGCAACACGGTTCACAGAAACTTAGCCCGCTAGTCTGGGGGAAACATCACATGTACGATCGCTTGTGACTGTGAGCCACTGCATGCCCTTAAAAAGTGGCTATAAATTAGCCTTTTCGCAATCAACACCATTTTGATATTCTACTTACATGATTTCGAATGGCGTTTGACAGCCGAACAGAAAAAAAAAGAGCCCCGAAACAATGAAAACAACTACTCAAAACATCGATAAAAAACGACTACATCGCTCCAATTCGCTCGTATACCCTGTGTGCAAGTTACGGGGTCTCTTTTCTTGAGCAAGATCCATCCGCCGGGGACTTCCCCAATTCCTGGCGGATGGATCTTGCCGATAGAGGGCGGACTGGAACATAGTTCCACCGGCCCAGCGTATGAATCTCGCGGAAGAAAAAGAGACCCGTAACTTGCACACAGGGTATACGAGCGAATGGGAGCGATGTAGTCGTTTTTTATCGATGTTTTGAGTAGTTGTTTTCATTGTTTTGGGGCTCATTTTTGTTTCTGTTCGGCTGTCAAACGCCATGAAATCATGTAAGTAGAATATCAAAACATTTTTAAATGGTGCAAATGACCAAAAAACGTATTTTGAGCCACTTTTTGAATGCACTGGCTCATCAGCTGGATCATACAAAGATCCATCAGACAACTCCCCTGGAGTATCGGACTAACATTGTGTGCACATACGCCGACAATATCGTTCAAATGACTAGCAATTTTGCGCTTCCTGTTCAATTTCTGACTGTCAAACGAAGTAATGAACCAAGAATTTCTCGAAAATAACCACTCTTTAAAGTAAATGATATCAATTGCCCCGTTTTTATTTGAATTCCGCTACATTATTGTGATAATCTTAATTTCTTTTTTAACATTTTTTTTTTTTTTCGGGGCACTGTTTCCCGATATACCGAACCGGGTCCCGATTGAAACGGTCGGTAACCGGTGTGATCGACCGAACCGACTCAGCCTTAGTTTCTTCCATCCGGAATAAAGCTTGGTTACTACACCGGCAAATACGATTAATGCAAAGACTTCATGCTAATAAACTAAGAGAAAATCGTATTGCAAGACAACATTGATCAGTTAAAAATATTTAGTGGATGAATTGTGATTTGTTGATATTAAAGAAGATTTCTCCTTGTTGGGGGTGTTGTTCTTGAATTGTAAAGTCTAAATTACAGTGCTGTTCCATCTCAATTTTGAAATTTGAATGGATGTCAAAGTTCTCCTCTTGCGACTGGAAACAGTTCAGATGATACACTTATGAAAAAGGTTGCGAATCTTTGATTTGCCCCTTTAACTAGCCCCTGTCACATATCCCCGGATAGCGTTAACGGATGCCAGATGGAGAGCATCATTTTCAATCCGTTTGTCTCCATTTGTATGTGTTTCTTGCCCGTTTCTTTTTCAGCGAATGCATTCCTCGTCAAGCGATGTCCGTTGTTTATCCGGCGAAAAGTTTTGTGCATGCAGCAATGGAGACAACTTTCACCACCGGAAAATTTGATTTTGCAAATTACGCTAATTACGCAAATTGTACGCTATCTGGTGATATGTAAAAATTACAAATCTGACTTGAACACATGTATATCATTATGGTTTGCTTTGGACCAATCCATGTGTTGGCAAACACACCGAAATGTACAGACTAATGGGCATCAATTAGGAGTAAATACAAATGCAGACTGCAGGGAAAATCATTAATTGATTTTCTTAATGGGGGTTAAGTGAATTTAAGTGGCAGATCAATACATTTGGTAAATGAATGATCTTTGTCTATGATGCATCAACAATGTTTGCCCCAGACAACCCCCACACCAATGAGACCATCATTGGATAATGCAATAATTGTCAAATTACATGCACAGTATGAGGTGCAATTAATTATTTTATATCTACACATGAAAGTATTATACAAAGGATGGTTTAAAAGAGTGAGGAAAACGTGAAAAACATGATTGCATGTGTACGTGTAATAAACAAGTATTGATGAACTGATACTGGTATCTGACATACATGTAGTACATACATTTTCAAAGATCCATGCCACGATATCAAGGGCTTATAATCTTACGAACTTTTTTTTTTACAATGAATAGTAAGAAATTTGATTTAAAAATCAATGGTGTTGTATTAAAAAAATAAAACATCAAAGTAGACTGCCAAATGTCTACAACTTAAACCAAAGGCTACCTTGAGGTTTTGGTTGACAGTAGGTTTGAGATTTCCTTCGTTATTACAACAAATTAACTAATCAGTAATTTGGGGCACTGTTTGATAATTATTTAATATTATAAACTGGTGAAAAAAGGTCAGAGCCTCTTTATACGTGATGCAAAATTATATGATTACAATCATTAAATATTGAAGAGAGATCACATTTGGTTCCTACATGTATATGGCTCTGAAACTATAAACATAATTACCTCCAATCTTGTACAAAAAAGTGACTTAGCCCACTTCTCTCCTACGATATGTTGATAGAACGAGGCTTGATGGAAGAGCAAAATGTGATCATTGACAGGCCAGGAAATGCATAGCACCAAGAGATGGGAGCAGATATGACAATTATAACTAATGGTGCCCAAAGTGAAAAGGCTATCTTAAAGGGATCTACGTAGTAACTTTGTTGACATCATGTGTACAAAGTGATGAATTGTTGATCAAATGTGTTCCAAACGTTATGCTCTGATATGTTCCACTGAGTAATGTGTGACAATTTCACTTTCATTGGATATTATATGGCCAAGTAATTAGCGACAATGCAAGGTGATATTCGCTAACTCATTACACTGGCTTTGTACACAGGCATAACTTTCCAGTGGATAATTAAAAATCCAAATACTTCATAAATCATAAATATCTTTTTAACGAAAGAGAAATTCTAAAAATAAAAAAAAATCTGTTCAATGCTTCTATTGTAAGTACAAATACAACAAGGTATGACAGAACCACTAGACTAGGTAAGATTTGTGGATTTGGATAATGTTACTAAATCCCTTTAACTAATGGTGTTCAAAGTGAATAGGACAATGCAGGCATGACCTCATTTCAGGCTAATGGTTTACCCATCAACTCCTGAACAGTGGCATTGACAGTTTTAGGGTAATACATTATTATCATCCATTATACATGTAGGCTCTCACAGCATTTTCAGGAAACGTATGTCAGATTATAAATAAAAGAAAATGGACTGTAAATCAATAATGCAATGGATTCAAACTGAATGCTTGAAGGATGAAATTACACTTTTTGTAGAAAACATTGCCAATATTCATTATGGATTTTTTTATTTTTATTATTTATCCAGGTTACAGCCTCTTCAGTGAGTTTTTGCACTGTTCTCCCAGAGGGACTTGCATCTAATATTATAAAAACCCGGTCATCGGAGTCAGTCTCACAATCAATCCAGCACTTAATGTGCAATATCCACTCCCTGGGGAGCATTCCATCAGGTGCTACTGTACAGTGCACTCCATGTTATCAAGTACTAACACAGCAGAGAGCAGCAATGTGGATTAAGTGCCTTGCAGCCTTGCTGAAGGTCATGTGCTGTTGCAATGATATGATAGCAACAATCGGTTTTGAACTCTGCTCCCGCGGTTAAAAGTCAAGCGCTTATCTGATCGTGCCACACCTCCGCTGGAGTATTCAAGCTGTCAGATTGAGAGCAGCCATTTTGAATTTGAAATCATACTTCCCATGTAGCTTTATCCTCCAGAGGTGTTTCACTAAACACTAAAATCGACTTCAGCATCCTTTTATTCTGTTGCTTACTGGAAAGCGTGTGGGCTATGTACAAAGTCTTGGGGATTTCATAGTCTCAAAATCTATCCTAAAATCGATTTTAGTGTTCAGTGAAACACCCCCCTGGGTTCACATTCATAAAACCACACTAAGTACCTTAATTCCATTCTAAAGCCCATCTTTAATGATAGGGCCAGCTATGCAGCACAAAGTTATATCTTAGTTACTAACTATGGTTATAAATCTGGGTTACAAGCATTTTTACATACTATGAGCCCTAGTTGGCAACTAAACCCATTGACTACGGGAACTGGGTGGGCCGTGTACAAATGCTATGGAGATTTCAGAATCTCGTAGTTAACGCCTAACGGGTTAAAAGGGAGACTTAGAATGGAACTAAGCAAAGGAAATAATTGACAGCACTTGACTTACCCTAAGATGCTGAGCAGCTCTGACGTCTGCCTGGTCACAGAGGCTGAGATGGCACTGGTGGTGGTCTGCACGGTGGGGCTACAGGTCACTGGAATACAAACACAGAGTTAACATATTAATTGAAACAAACAAACAGTAACTGCCAATACACAGATCAGTACTCGATATTACCATAGGCCAGCTGGCCCAGGGCCACTAAAAATTAGCTTCGGGCCACCATATTTTATTGATCCTAAATTCTACTGGCCCAATCGGGCAAGCAAATTTAACAGTATTTGTTATGTTCTTCTTTGTTTGGTGCAACCAGATTTAGGTTTCGGGCCACTAGAAGTTTTAAATTTGTGTTTGTACTTGCCCGACTGGGCCACAAAGAAAAAAGGTTAATTTCTAGCATTACATCTAGAACATATAAAGAAATTACTGCTGAAAATGCTTACATGTATCTACTAAATATTGGCAATGTGATAAAATGAGTCATATAATAAAGCCAAGCTTTCAATCCTGGCAGGATCTTCGTCAGGGCAACATCTAGAGAGAGTGAGTAAAACCCCTTCTTAATTGGGAAAAATAAACCTCACCTCGATGTTACCCGAGCGACTTGTGGATGAAAAACAGTAGGGGGTCAGGTCGTAAAACACGCAGCGAGCTTTCGGACCCATTCTTAATATAGCATCCGCAAAATCCTCACTCGGGCAGGTTACCATAACAACCGCACCTCCCTCATCACGCGAACAGCTGGGGCGACACGGAGTATCGGCGCGCGCTGTGTTTTTTGTTCACGGCCATGACATCTTCTAACCGGGTAACGTTCCGCACGCGTCTTAATAGACGGTTTATCAGGATGTCATCCAGATGTTGTCAGGACGTCACCGCACTATCACCCTGACCCGACTAGGGTGAATCTCACCCCGATGTTGTCAGGATATCGTCCTGATGTTATCCCGATTGGAGCTTCTTAATAGAAACGGTGTAGGATCTCATCCGGACAACATAAGGACGTCACCGCGACTATTTTTTATGATTAAGAAGGGGTTTAATGTGCCTAGTTGCACTTAGATGAACCACAGACCCTAGGTTCATGGATGAACTTAGTATGAATATAAGAATAATCCTGTACATGAAAGTGAGAAAATTGTTATCAAAAATGTATTTTAGAAAATGTGATGTGTAGTACATCCTGAACTCTCCTTTAACTTTTAATTTCACACAACACACAGAGACATAATAAATATTGTGACGTCAATGGAACAAATTGAGATAATAACATACTGTACATGTTATAAGACTACTGAACACTGCAACAAAAACAGAGTAACACTGTTATACAACAAGGTGGCAACCTCACCGTAACTCCTAAGCATATAAGGATTACATTTTATGATATACATGTAAATGGATTATAAACACATAACAAACAATCATCAGTATACAACTCACGAATAGTCACTCATCCATCAATAAAATACATTTTTACAAATGAAAGATGGGTAATTGATGCTAGATAGAAATACCTTTTTACACTCGAATTATAGAAGAGCAATTGATGGTATAATTGATACCTGTTCACATGGGTGAGACCTTCCAAAGTGCAATGACATTACAGGTGCTAATTTCAGAAGGAAAAGACATGATTTTATGGACTAATAAATCACTATTCGTAAATGTGTAATTGTTTTAACAGTTTTCATGACACAATGTTAAATAGCATTCCTAATGAAATGTGCAATGGGAGAAATTATACATAATGTATGTACACATGAGTGAAGTATATTTCCAAAGTGAAATAAAATAAGTACTAACTTCAGAAGGAAATAAGGAATTGTTTACACTAATAAATCAATGCTGTGTATTCAAACTGTGTTGATAGTTGTCTTGATGCAAATGTAGCATTTCTTATGAAAAGCATTCAAATCGCAATGCTGTAAATGAGTAAATCTAGAATTGATACAGGTATGTACATGTATCACCTGGCCGGGTGAGGTAAACTTCCAAAGTGCAATGACATTACAGGTGCTAATTTCAGAAGGAAAGACAGGATTATTTGAACTAATGAACCACTTTTTTTTGTAAATGTGTACTTGTGTTGACAGTTTTCATGACACGATGTTAGCATTCCTAAAATGAAATGTGCAACATTGGAAGAATTTGATACATACAGTATATACACCTGAATGAAGTATATTTCCAAAGTGCAATGACATCACAACTCGCACAAGTGCTAATTTCAAGGGAGATGAACGAAAAAAAACAAGACTGTCCGTCAAGCATACGCTTGTCATCATTTACGGCTAAATTGGCAACGACAGGAACTGATATTACTCAATCATGCTTTCTTACATCGGGGTGAGATTACATCCCAAACCAAAAAGGCAATTCGGATTGCCTCTTAATGGACTCTAGTTATCTAGATTCCAGTCCCAGGTCGGCCCTAATTGGTAAAGCTGAAGCCTGGGCATGATGTTTCCATTTGCGAGATGGTGAGAGTGTACTCATCTCTGCACAGTCAAAAGCTTTCCAACCATTCATCCACTTTAGATGGCTTTAAGTTAACCCTTTCAGAAACGAGAAAGAGGTAGACCAATGAGTTAGTACAGGCATGTTGTTTCCCAGGGAACAAATTAAAAGGTATTTTTCAGGGGCTCCTTTTCAAGCTCGCAAAACAGCACCTCAAACTGTGCTCCCATGTATTATTTTCACTGATGTTTCTATTTTTTTGATGGTGAGATCATGCTCATGATCAATAAATGACAACAGCCTTATTGCATGATGTTTCCGTTTGTAAAATGGTGAGATCGTACTCATCTCTAGACACTTCCATCCACCCTCTTTGCTTTATAAACCCCGTATTAACTGGGAGAAATAGTCGAGGTAACATCCTGATGTTATCCGGACGACATCGGGGTGAGTTTCACCCTAGTCGGGCCAGGGTGATATCGCGGTAACGTCCGGATGTCCCTGATAAATGGCCAGTTAAGACGCGCGCGGAACGTTACCCGGGTAGATGACTACACAGCGCACGCTGATACTCCTGTGTCGCGCCAGCTGATCGTGATGAGGGAGGTGCGGTTGTTATGGTAACCTACCCGAGTGAGGATTTTGCAGATGGCTGGTCAAGACAGCGGCCATGAGCCTGACGAAGGCTCACCCCGGTGTTTTACGATCAGACCCCCTACTGTTTCTTATCCAGATGTTGCTCGGGTGACATCGAGGTAAGGTCTATTTCTCCCAGTTAAGACAGGGTTTTAGATTAGGATGATGTGGAAATATTGTGTCAATAGTTCTGTTTTCATATATACTTAAAATTACCTATTTTCGGATCACTATATTAAAAGGGCATGGCTAGTCGCATTGCAGTTTACTAAATTTTGCTAAAAAGGTGAAAACACACATAGAACATAACCATGTACTTTGAACAATTTTCCAAGGCTATGTAGTGCTTCTAAGAGTTAGGGTTAGGCATGGGTACATAGTAGTGACAGTGTTGTTTACTTTCAAATGACCTTCGACTTCAAACTTGAACCTTTTGACCCATATTTTTTCATGGCTATATATAGATAAACTTTTCAGCCATGGAATATATCACAGTCGGTAATGTCAGTCAGTCAAAACAAAAGCCCTCCATAAAAATTCCTGTCACTTGATCTATGAGTAATAAATGTTTATGTCACACAAATTCAAAGTATCGTTTTAAAAGCACAGCTCAAATTACTGCAAGGAAGCTTATAAATTCTAAGTAAAAAGATCAACAATTATATTTCAAAACATGAACCTGCCTGAAATATCTACATGTAAATCGGTAGATTTATGAAAATATCAGAGGTAAGAGAGTACATTTAAAATTAATGTAAGCATTGAGTTTGTTACGACAACAGATTCGTGAAAGGGCTGGATGGCAGATAAAGGAATATGTAGAAAAGGGGGGAATTCACATTTATTAAAGGGATCTACTGTAGTAACTTTGTTGACATGTGCAAAAAGTGATGAATGGTTGATGCAATGTATATTATTGTTATCTCATATCTATGTCCACAGGGTATTGTGTGGACATTTCAAGTCAAATGGACATTGCATGGCCAAGTAATGAGCAAAAATGCAAAGTGATATTCAATAACTCACTGCACTCACTTTGTACACAGAAGAAAAACTCGCCCGGAGTTTTTCTTATCTGAATAATTTGATCGTACATATCTTTGTAACGAAAGGGAAATTTGAAAAACTGAAAACTGTCCCATGATTTTATTGTTAATACGAATACAATAAGGTATGAGGGAACCGCTAGAATGAAAAATTTATTTTGAGGATTTGGACAATGTTACATGTACGTCCCTTTAATATTATACATAAAATCAGTTTTTGTAGATGATTTCATTTTTTTTAACTTGCATTTATAATCTAACAAAATCCCCTTCCATGTAGGTATTGTACATTGTACTAGTTACCAGCAATTGAAGTTTCAGGTGTTGAGTCCTAATATTTGTGTTCTTAGCAAGTGTTGTTTATTAGTACTTTGTGCTTCATCCTTGTTTTAAAAATGTATTGTTTTAAAATCTTCTTTGACTGTTTTTTCCTACTTATAAAATAATAAATCAGATCCTTGTCATGCACTGCTGAATGAAAATAGCAGGTAAGTTCAGACCCATGTGATTCTTAATTCTCACTACTGATATCTGGTTGTAGATACATATATACAAATTGGATAAAAAAAAATTCATAAGGACAGATTTGTAAGCAGGAATTAAGAGATGAGTGATAGATTCTTGAGCACACAGTAACTTACAAGATTCATTTAGATGCATTTCCATGAATAAACTACATCTATAGATTGATGATTGTTATGTAAATGGCGATACAATCATACTACATGTATACTAACAAGAGCCCCAGGGGGGCACGACGCTCACCTGAGGTCAATCAATTCACATCTGGCGCATGTTCTCTCTGGCACCCTCAGAAGATATGAAATCAGTTCAAATCATGCCAAAATCTATAATGTGATGTACTATTTAATCAATAACTTTTGATCCCCTGTACCTAACATTATGATTTACCATAATGTTTGGGTGAATCATAAAAAAAGACAGACACACATATAAGACAAAGCTTAACACATTTCACCAGCCACTGACCACTTCAGCATATTAACCCCACTCACATAGGGACCCTATGGGGCCATTCTGCGATATGACAACTTGCATTGTCATTTACCGTAAATCTCCGTGTGTACGGCGCACTTGTGTATAAGGCGCACCCCCTACTTTCTAAAAAAAAGAAATTTTGTTTTGGGACACTTACTTACAAAGATCTTCAATTATGAGAAAAATTTATAACAAATTGTTAATTATTAGATAATTGCATATATAATGAGTACTGCTGCTCATGAATGTATGAATATTCATTAGTAATTTGCTTAATAAACTTGAATTTTTTACCTATTTTTTACCTATCTTATATATTTTTTTTTTTTGCTGTACCTGTGTATAAGGCGCACCCCCAACTTTTTCTATTTGTTTCCGACGGAAAAAAGTGCGCCTTATACACGGAGATTTAGGGTATATAGATACCTACATGTTACAAAATGTCCAGATTGTAATACTTGTTGATGTGGAGAAGAAAATATTTGAAATTCATTTCACATTTCCTACGAGCCATTCTTGGGTCCCATGCAGCTAGGTAAGAATAAGACTAGTTATGTGAGGTGTACAGGAAGAAAGAGCATAAATTCCTTTATTTTTAGAGCCCTATTTTGTTACTCTACCTGCTTTAGTTACGTTTTAATGATTTTTATTATTGTGTAAATAACTATAATTTAGAAAAAATCCTCAAATTGGCAACACATTGTGATACATGTATTTGTGAAACAGATATATTTGTGTTCAAATTGGCATCTTTGCGGCAAAGTCACTATATTTGTCTTAAATGGTTATTACTTAATATTTTCCACCTATTTTTATGCCATTGATCCGTCGATGAAATTTAGGAGTTGCCAATTTGTAGAGGAAAACAATGATCAATTGTGCCTTAAAATAGCTCTCGTCCTTGATGGGATTACAGCTAGGTTCGGTATGATTTGATCATTTGATCATCTTTTGAAGGAACACCAAAATGCACAAACAACTTTCATTCTTCATCTACCATTTTAGCAACTTTGGATCCCCTCCCTAAAGATAATTAAAGGAGTATATACCTCTGTGCAAAATTTAAGCTAGAATTGTTGAATAAGTAGTAAATGCATATAACAGAAAGAAAATAAAACAAAAACAAAATGTGACCTAGAAAACATCAATGATACAATAGGGGCATTCACACATGCTAAAAAGTAACAATTGCATGTTGCTTCAAATCATGATTATTTTTTTGCATATTTTATATTCATTTAATTCCAATGGGTTAATTTAATAGCATCATTTTATTCTCTGGTCTCTAACAGTCGAAAAAGCACAATGCAACTGAGTGTGCAAATGGAATGCTGTGAAACCACTAGACCACCGAAAGGCTGGTTAATTTTAGAGTTTGATTCTAACTATCCCAGTAAGTAAGGTTATTTAATTCATTTAATTGTGCTGGGTCATTAAAAAAAGTATGTTTCTTGCATGTTCACACAGGCAAAAAAAACATCTCACAACCTGCTGGATTGTACGATTTTTAAATCAAAATGCACATGAGCAACTGGACCAAACGGTCTACATGTAACTATTCCGCACCCATCCATTGACCGAGTGCTGAAGTTACTGTAAGCATGCATTTTGCATGTTGGATATGAAAACTGATACAATTATACACTGTTCACACACACAAACACCACTTGCAAAAAGATACACCAAAAGTGTATTGCACATGATGATTTGAATCATACTTATTTTCATAAATAATCCGAACTACTATTTTCACGCACAAAACCGCCCCTCCCCCCCCCCGAAAAAAAATAAATAAAAATAATAACAAAAAAAATAATGAATTGCAACCTAAATAATCATAACTATTTGGGCAGTGTGAATGGTACTAGCAATGAAAGCTGCTAACAAGGTCAAGCATGAAAACATCAAAACATGAAAACACATGCTATAAATAGAAAGATTTGGGTCAAAACATGGTCCTAGATGTAAACAAGTGTCTGGGTTTCCTATTAGCATATTTATTTGCATATTTGGGAGAATGGTGATTGGCTGAGAGCAAGAGAAGGATAACCAGGTGCTTGTTAGTTGGTCTGCAGGTGGTAGGGCCCCAAAAAAAACTGTTACGCCCACAGGGCCCTTGTGGGGCCACCCACAAATATCTTGTGAACAACTTTCATTCTTCATCAATAGAGGCATCTACATATGAAATATCAGGTCTGTCATACTTCTGGATCTTGAGAACAAGATGTTTAAAATTTACATATTTTTTACACTTGGTGCCCTCCTCCAGGGCCCCCCTGGGGGCCACGCCCACCATTTTAGCAACTTTGGTTCCTCTACCCCTAAAGATGATTCCTGCCATGTTTGGTTGGAATCTAATCATTGATTCTGGAGAAGAAGATGAAAATGTATATTTCCTATGGTAGGGCCCCCCAAAAAACTGTTACGCCCACAGGGCCCTTATGGGACCACCCACAAAAATCTTGTGAACAACTTTCATTCTTCATCAATAGAGGCATCTAAATATGAAATATCAGGTCTGTCATACTTCTGGATCTTGAGAAGAAGATGTTTAAAATTTACATATTTTTTACATTTGGTGCCCTCCCCCAGGGCCCCCCTGGGGGCCACGCCCACCATTTTAGCAACTTTGGTTCCTCTACCCCTAAATATGATTCCTGCCAAGTTTGGTTGGAATCCGATCATTGGTTCTGGAGAAGAAGATGAAAATGTAAAAAGTTTACGGACGACGGACGACGCACGACGCACGACGGACGACGGACGACGGACGACGGACGACGGACAAAAAGCGATCACAATAGCTCACTTGAGCCTTTGGCTCAGGTGAGCTAAAAAGGTCATTGCAATAGTTGCTACCCATCAGGACAATTGCCCACATATTTGTGGTTTGGTAGTCCTAAATTTGAGCAAAAATACAGGGTGGCCCAAAAAAAACGGAACGGGGCACTTCCCAAATTATAGTAACAAATGTATTGTGTCCATCGGATAGGGTGTCTTTTCAAATGAACAACGATACCAAGAACAGTCAATTTGGTCGTGTAGTTTTTGTTTTATGGTGCTGTGAGTGACACCATGTCAGGTTCTCTTTTTTGTCAATTTTTACCGAGCCACTGCACGTACCGCCTTTCATATCGTTCAACGAGGCGCGCCATTGTTGGTGTGCACTCAGCCGTGTGCCGAGAGAATGGGCGTGTTCGTTGAATGGTATTACGGGCAGGGGGTGCAATTTAACTGGCATTGACTACCGTATTTGTCGGTGTATTAACCGCTCCGATGTATTAACCGCACCCCCAACTTTGGCCGTTTTTCCATGAAAAAAAAAAAATTTGATAGTATAATTCTTGATTTTTAGTCTTTAGATGGTCAGCATTTTCTTAGGAAAGGTACCAAAAATAGCTTATCTATCAGAGAATTTTTGCATATGAATGTTGTTTTATTTACTGAAGTCTCCGAAGTAAATAAAGAAAATTATCAGGCCTTCTTCACAGCAGAAGAATCTATAACTTCTGTTGAATTTGCCACACGGATCACTACACATGGGACTACATAAAACGTTAGACAACAAAACGAAGATTTCACCAATAAAACAATCAGAACGGAGATTTAAAAAAAAATGTACCTTAATGTTATTCCTTCTTTCTAGTTCAAATTATGTTGAATCTACTCTTGAAAACTGTTTCAGAAATAGTAAGTAATAATAGCGAGTAATACGGCATACGATCGTCGACATGGATGAAACGATTCTCAAACGTTGACATCCAGTCCGCCCGGTACTAAACAAATGCTCCGATAGCCCGCCATATCACTCATACACTTTGCGTGAAGGTTATGGGTCTATTTTGTTACGCGAGATCCATCCGCCGGGAATTGGGGAAATCCCCGGCGGATGGATCTCGCGTAACAAAATAGACCCGATAACCTGCACGCAAAGTATATGAGTGATATGGCGGGCTGTATTGGAGCATCGGCGGCCGGGGGTCGGGAAAGAGAATCCCCGCCTGCATATGCTCGGCCAAGTGCCAGTCGCGCGGCCGGGTGCATGTTAGGATTCGTACTAAGATCGAAGCAATGATCGTGAATCTTCAAAGCTGCTTTCGCAGCAACAACGAGCAATATTTAGGAAGAGGTAAAAGAGAAACATAAAAGACACTGCATGACTTGTTTTGGGGGGAATATGCTTGTATTTTCCGTGCATCGTATGAGTATGAATGCCTTGCTGAGGTGGACTTTGGTCACTTGTGAATCTTATCTCCGTGTATTAACCGCATCGTATTAGGGCCCGGCGCTGGCTAGGCAATTTGCGTGTACAATTTTCCTATCTCCGTGTATTAACCGCTCCCCCCTTTTTGGAGCTTTTTTTGAGAAAAAAGGTGCGGTTAATACACCGACAAATACGGTAGGTACAAATTGACAAAAATAGGCACCTGACATGGTCTCACTCACAGCGTCCTAAAACAAAAACTACAGGACCAAAATTACTGTTCTTGGTATTGTTATTCATTGGAAAAGACACCCTATCAAATGGACATAAATATGTTGGTACTATATTTTGGGAAGTGCCCCGTTCCGTTTTTTTTTGGGCCACCCTGTATAATAAGTTATATCACGAACCTAATGTAGTAGGTTCATGTTTATATTATGTGCATTTAACTAAGGAGAAAGAGCATAAATGTCTCTATTTTTTAGCCCTATTTTGTTACTGTATCTGCTTTTATTAATGCTGTTATTACTGTTTAGGGTTGATGACTTTCATTCATATTCTCAAGGCACTTATATATAATGCAATCATTCCTGGTCAAAAACCAAATAACAGTAGGCGTGGCAGGATGGAAGTCATTTCTAAATTCACTCCATGCCTCTCCATAATTATAGTTGTATAATGAGCTTCTTACTTAGGAAATGCACTTACTTATTTGAGAAATTGATTTACTTCTTTTCCATACAATAATAATGAATGGTCTCCATGATTTATATATTGTTGATAACCCTCCATCTACCTGTGCTAATGGCTATAATCACACACACCTACAAATCCAGACCCGAGGCAGGGAATTATACGTCATTCTATCATCTACCTCTAATATATAGTCAACAAAAGCCAGTTCTTAAGCGAAATTCAACTTGAGAAATGATTAAATCTAAAATATAAAATTCACACAAATAAATCATCAAGTAATGTCTGAAATAAATTATTTCATGGGTCAGCCTTTCATAAGGATTTCATTCCTTACTGGCCATTACCCACTCAGAATAATGCACCTTTTTACGTCATTTATTTTAGAATGAGTTGTTATCGTTTTATCATGTTTCAATTGTATTCTTCTTGTATTTTAACACCGAGTGAAATAAACTTGATAAATAACATGACACTGTTTTGCCTGAAATGTATGATATTGCCCAAATAATGAGGGGAAAAAATGACACGAGTTTTCCTGAATATAACATTATTGTTTGTCTAAATATGATCAGTTTGCCCATGTGTTTGCTTAAATATGCTTATATCTGAAAAATTACATGGTTGGGCCCAAATTAGGGTTGCCATTTTTCTGGATTTTGTGAGGGGGGGGGGGGGGTTGTAGCCTGCCTAGCCTCTAGCCATGTTCACCTACGGCCCATCTGTCCAGATGTGAAGGGGGGCTAACAGATGTGGCCTGGATACTGAGGGGTGCAGAGCTTCAATAGACCATGGCAGCGATGGAGAACCAGATACACAGGACGATGGACACACATTCCAACAGACTAGAAGGGGCAGTTATATCTTAAATCTTCTCAGATTGTTCGAAATGTACAATATGATATTAAGTTTGGATTGTTCATAATAAGGCACCTAAATCTGGTAGCTATACGTGTATGTATACTTATATTTCAAAGAAAAATAAATTAAAATTGAATTGCCATTACTGTACCTACTGGCTTCTACAAAATTACTATCATTCTCATTCTTATTTTGTTTAATGATAAAGTTTTACTCTTTAACCATAAAACTAAAAGGATGTCTTTTTGGAGGTCTGTTCATCGCAGACATACATGTATGATTATGCCCCCCACCCTCATACCCCCCCCCCCTTCAGATCTCGGATGCAGCGAAAATGTGCATGGGTGTCAAGTTAAGTGTATGGTTACTTTTTTTTTTTCTACAAAATCAACTCATGTTGTAAATTTTTTATATTATTTAAATATTATTTAAATGAAAAATTTGTGTTGCATTTTAAGGAATACGATGCTTTGTCAAATGCAAAGTCAAAGGCAGTGTGACCAGGGGCAAGGGCCCATAGGCAGGAGGGGAGATAGTCCCCGTGAAAATAGTCCCATCATGGAGCGGAGAAGGGGGGGTGGGGGTTATGGGTAACCTGATCTAACGCTCTTCCTTCATCGATCCCATTACATTGTTGGGAGAGCAAAGCTTTGTTCAGGGTGCAAATAATAGGCCTTCGCGTATGCTACCATACTTGATATTGGCCCAAGAAGAGGGGAGAAAGGGTCTCCAGCAAGAACGGGGAAAAGGCTATTTATTACACTGACACAATTACCAACAAAGAAAGTGGGTTTTGCAATCAGTGATGTACGTAGGTTACCAGGAAAAGCAGCTAAAGCCAATGCAATGTATATCAACATTTTTAAGAGGTGATGCAAAATACTGTCAGGCCGAACAATGCTCATCAACTAAAATATGGCTCGTGCAATAAATTGAGAGCCAATTTGGGGTCTAGATTTGTTTTGGTTATCCTATCAGGATCTTCTTCAGAGGCAAACTCACCAAAAATAACAACAACAAAAAATCGGCCAAAGAACTAAAAGCCCAATGGGAGAAAATCAGCACACAACAGACAAAACAACCCAGGTTTCTCGACCTTTTGTCCAAATAAATCGTTAGCAGCCCAGAAAATAAAAGAGGAGTTCCATTTTCAGCGTAATCTCCCTAACCTTGACATTTTGGCCATCTTTGTTTTCTTTTATTCACATTTCACACCCTTCAACAATCAATCAGAGCCATCTCCTTCCCTTTATTCCCACTTTCCTACTGCATTACTCAAGCTCCAATTGAAGGGGAGCAGAGCATTAGCAATAGCATTTCCTTTCTCAACGACTGAAAAGGTAGTTATGCAAATCATCCTTTCAACTGGACCAAGTATGCAAACTACAGAATGCATGAGACAGTCTGGATGAGATGAGATGGTGGACATGATGGATGGATGGGTGCATGGAGTTTGTTGGGGTGACACCAGTGTCTGTATTTAACACAATGTGAATTGATTTATGTATGTATTCTGTCATTCGTTTATACGTTCATTCGTCCGTTCGTTCGAATGAACGTTCGCTCGCTCGCTCGCTCGCTCGCTCGCTCGCTCGCTCGCTCGCTCGCTCGCTCGCTCGTTCGTTCGTTCGTTCGTTCGTTCGTTCGTTCGTTCGTTCGTTCGTTCGTTCGTTCGTTCGTTCGTTCGTTCGTTCGTTCGTTCGTTCGTTCGTTCGTTCGTTCGTTCGTTCGTTCGTTCGTTCGTTCGTTCGTTCGTTCGTTCGTTCGTTCGTTCGTTCGTTCGTTCGTTCGTTCGTTCGTTCGTTCGTTCGTTCGTTCGTTCGTTCGTTCGTTCGTTCGTTCGTTCGCCCGCCCGCCCGCCCGCCCGCCCGCCCGCCCGCCCGCCCGCCCGCCCGCCCGCCCGCCCGCCCGTCCGTCCGTCCATCAATCCACCCACCCATCCATCCATTCATATATTCATCATTAAACATCTCAAATCTATTCACTTATTCACTCATTTATTCACTTATATTATTTATTTATTTAGTTAATCATTATCTACAGTATGTCGGTCGGTCGGTCGGTCGGTCGGTCGGTCGGTCGGTCGGTCGGTCGGTCGGTCGGTCGGTCGGTCAGTCAGTCAGTCGGTAGGTCAAAGTGTTCATTTCAATTGGAATGAGTCAACTTGTAAGACTTGATTATCAGCATACATTGTAAACAATAATTAGAAACACCACAATATCATATTCTTAACAATCAATCAAATATTTGATGACAGTCAAATAAGACGGAGCTGTCAAAAGTAGAGAGAACCGCAGCAGTTTGCATTGAAGGGGAGTCATAATTAATGACGCAGTTGATCAATCTGAATTAATGACACAGCCGATAATGACACAATTGATATTTGACCTAGATTAGCTGTAATAATAATGCAGACACTTTAATCTGTCCCACTACTGGTACCTAGCTTCATTCATAGTAGAGGACATCCTGAATAGGATCGTCATTTATCATGGTGAATATAAATTGTGTCCATCTGTTGCTGGTGGCGGTACAGATGCATATATTCATGTATTGATCGATTTCCTTTATTCATTCAACAAATGGAAACATCATTGTCTGTTGTATGCCAGTGAGCCTCATAGTAATTTTGCTCCTAAATGTATGAAGTTCAATGCAGTTTAGGATATAATCTGATACAAAGCAATATTACTGTACAGAAAAAACAATTCTACCTGTTTAACATCAACTGATTTCTCAGTGATAAACACAATTTCCACAAACATAGAAAAGAAATAGCAGGACAGGAAATTCTGAACTCTCTGTTTGTTTGTTTATTTGTCTGTTTGTTTGTTTGTTTGTTTGTTTGTAAAGGATGAAGGAAGCACTGGGTTCTGGTCTGGGTTTGACTGCAACGTCATGAGCCCTGATAGAATGCTAAGCCTAATTATATTACTGCACATAAAACAATTCTACCTCATTTAACAACAACTGATATCTCATTTTAAACACAACATTTTCCACAGACATAGAAAAGGGATGGTTAGACAGGAAATGCTGAACTCCCTCTGTTTGTTTGCTTGTTTGCACAATAGAAGATGAGTGAAGCACTGTGTTCTGGTCTGGGTTTGACTGCAACATCATGAGTCCCGATAGAATGCTAAGGCTAATATATTACTGCATATATAAAAACAATTCTACCTTGAAATCAACAACAACTGATATCTCACCTTAAAAACAACAATTTCCACTGACATAGAAATGGGATAGTTGGACAGGAAATACTGAACTCTCTCTGTTTGTTTGCTTGTTTGCTTGTAGAAGATGAGTGAAGCACTGTGGTCTGGTCTGGCTTTGACTGAGACATCATGAGCCAGTGATTGGGGGTGGCAGGAAGAAGCCACAATTAGGAATGACAGATCCAAGGGATGATTCCTCTAGATCTACTGCCCCCATTGCCTCGTCCCAAGCTATCTAGTCTCATCCCTCATTGCTTCTTCCACACTAGTCTAAATCCTTGTTGCTTCATCCACATTAGTCTAAATCCTCTATGCCTCTTCCACACTAGTCTCATCCCTCATTGCCTCTTCCACACTAGTCTCATCCCTCATTGCCTCTTCCACACTAGTCTCATCCCTCATTGCCTCTTCCACACTAGTCTCATCCCTCATTGCCTCTTCCACACTAGTCTCATCCCTCATTGCCTCTTCCACACTAGTCTAAATCCTTGTTGCCTCATCCACACTAGTCTAAATCCTCTATGCCTCTTCCACACTTACATAGTAGTCTCCAAGGGATGAATCATTTAGATCCACTGCCCCCATTGCCTCGTCCCAAGCTATCTAGTCTCATCTCTCATTGCCTCTTCCACACTAGTCTCATCCCTCATTGCCTCTTCCACACTAAGTTCAATCCTCTATGCCGCTTCCAAACTAGTCCTTCAAGTGATTTCTCTAGATCCACTACCCTCATTGCCTCTTCCCCACTACTCTAAATCATATTTGCTCCGTTCACACTAGTTTCAACCCTACAGATGTATGTGCCTCGTCCACACTAGTCTCAATCTTCATTGCCTCTTCCCTAGCTCTATAGTCTCATTCTGCATTGCCTCTTCAACACTAGTCCCAAACTATCAATCCCCATTAGCTCATCACAGCCAGTCTCTATTCTCTTTGCCGCGATCTTCCACCTAAAATAAACTCATATCTTATCTGTTATAATTGCCCTATTCACTCATACCTCATTACCTCTTCCACACTAGTCTTATTCCCTCAATGCCTATTCCACAGCGATAGGCTCAATCCCTATTGCCTCTCCCACACTTAGTCTCAATCCTCATTACCTCTTCCACACTAGTCTCAATCCTCTTCCCCTCCTCCACACGAGTCTAAATCATATGTCCATCTCCCACACCTGGTCTCAATCCTCATTACCTCTTCGGCACTAGTCTAAATCCTTGTAGCCTCTTCCACACAAGACTAAAATTCTGTCTTTTCCACCTAAACTATATACACTAATCTTAATCATCATTGCTTCTCCCACACTATAGTCTCAATCCTATTTGCCTCTTCCACACTAAACTACACTACTCTAAATCACCATTGCTCTTTTCACACTAGTATCAATCCCCATTGTCTGTTCCACACTAGTCCCAATCCTCATGGCATCTACCACTCTAGTCAAACAATATACTGACCAAATCATTGATTCATCGCTTACAGCGCCCAGTATCACAATATGTACGCCTAGGATATAACAGGGCTCGACACTCGCACTGGCCTGCGGCGAGTGAAATTACACTTCGGACCAGCAAAAATGGACTAAAGTCACATTTTGGTCGCCTGATCGGGCAAGTTGATTTTCAACCCGGCATTGACAAAATGAGGACAAATCTTGTTTTCTTCATCTATAATGACATGTTTGATCAGGAAAGAGTGATATTTTGAATAGTAAACCTAGAAAAGAGGAAGAAATTATTTCATTGGCCCGACTGGTCCTGTATTATTAACTCATAGTAGATGGGGATTGCAAAATCGAGTAGGGAACAGGTTAAATGAGGATAGCATTGAAGCTTTCAGTATTAACATGAATTTGTTAAGGGGGCTTAAAGAAGGAAATGCTACCCATACATGTACCCCTATGTCTAGGACTCTAGGTTATGTCATGAAGTCAGTCGAGTACATCATACCATTTAGGAACAGGCCATCTGGCAGCTGTGGCCTGTGATAGGTAGCGAGAGACGGTCTGAAGTACAAGAGGCTATTTCTTGGGGAAAAGAGATAATGCTATTGGAGCATCAACCCCGCCTTGTCTAGGAACTCAATGGGTATTTAAAGGGGACCACCAGGCAATGAACAACTCATTATTATATGTTTTGGTACCGTTTTGTGATATCAAATAGATACCCAACATTTTGCAAAGGATTGCGTAATTCATAAACAAAGCAATTAATTTCCACCACTTACGGAACCACTGCTATTTCCTGGTTCCATACGGGCCAACCATTTGCGAGTGCACCAATGCTATTCACGCACACGTTTGTAAACAATAAATTCCCGGGCGATTCGTTCGCTCTGCACACGTTGCAATTCACCGCACACATAGCAGTCTGCGTAATTCAGACCGCATGAACGCATGCTTTAGAATGGTGATGCGTTTCCAAATTTTTTTTTCTTTTTTCTGTAAACATATTTTTGTGAACTTGTTGATGGAATGGAATACTAAAGATGTTACCTTTCTTTAATAAGAATATCATTTTTGGGTGGTGGTACCCTTTAAGACCTACATGTACATGTATATGATACAACAAGTCCGCTTTCGCAAAACGATGAAAGTTTGTTCACAGTAGTAGTTATAGTTAGTGTGAAGAAAACAAAATTTGGAGACACACATTTCTGTGGTTGCTGGTGGAATGGATTACAAAAATAATCACTATAATAGCTCAATTCTGAATTGTGGGTAGTTGGTTCCCTTTAACAAGACACTGTTGTTGGACTGCCCCTAAATCAAGATTGATGGTAGCTGGCAGTGTGGCTGTAGAAGTACTCCTAATTTGCCTCAAACCCTTTTTGCTGCCATCCCTTAAAGTGATCCATTCACTTCATAAGATTTATTTCAAAAGTGATATTTGAGACTTTATTCGAAAATACTGTACGAATATCATTGTAAGATTCTTCTAAATGATGTGTGATAGTTTCATAGAATAGGAACAATGTTTACGTATTGAAATAGTGAACATCAATGTCAGATTTTATCATATTTCTTTTACATTTAATCAAAAAGCCTATTGCAATTCTTTTGATTCAATCACAAATATCTCCATAATTATGGAGACACTTTAAATATCAATAGCCAAATGTTACATTCTTCTGTTGCCATTATTCAAATAAAAAGGGATCAAAAGGGATAAGAAGGGACAAGAAGGGACATTCCACGTTAATCTGTCTGAATTTGACAAAAGTTAAAAGGGATCGCTTTAATTCATTCCCTAGGCTAGCAGGTTCAGCCAAGCAGTCGCGCTGCCCTTCCCAATACAACTCTGTCCTAGATTCTTCCAAGTCAAAGCATTCGATGCATGACAGGGCATGAACACTAGTAGTCAAATGGGGACACGAAAGGGATAGAGAAAGTGAAGAAAAGGCTTGAGGCAATAAAGTGCACTTGGAGTTGGATAAAGGTATGTATTTAAGCATTGAGAGATTTCTCTACAATTGTCAAGATGCACAGCAAAATGTACATAATGGAGCAGTAACATGATTTCAATTAGGTACATTCACTTACATGAATATCACTAACTGTGTACACATATTGTTTTTATCTGGAAATATTTATATAATATTGACTGGCCTTGAGTGGTATATATCAGAAATATTGCATTCGCTAGGATCATATTGTACGAGTCGAAGACGAGTCAATATTATTATTATACATACTATCATACTATCCAGAGGAAAACATTAAATAATAAACAAAAACATACATCTTAATCTGTCTTGTTCATTGAAGAAGACCAATGCATTGCATCTCAAATTACTGATCAAGCACTTTCATTTTTGCGTATTCATACGTCATAATTAGACACGCGCAAATCCATACGTCATAATTAGACACGCGCAAATCCATTTATACGTCATTAGTAAACGCGCGTATGAATGTGCGCACTTGTAACGCGCTGGATTGATGATATTACCAAAGCTACAATGTATATCGTCTGATATTGACTCGCAAATACACATTTGTAGAGGTGCGTAATACACGTTACGATGGTAATATCATAACAATAATGACCACTATGAAAGACAATCCCGAGACGGAAACAAAATACATGTTTTATTGAAATGAAAAACTGACCTGTATGTGTAATAATACATGATATTACGTCGTGATCTTTTAGATTCCTTGTTGACCATACATTTCCGATAATATTACTATTTGTTTGGCTGAGAAATAAGGGGGTCCTAAAGAGAAGTTGGATAAAGGTATGCATACTTAAATTATTGAGAGAATGCTAATTATCTATGCACACTAAAATGTATTTATAATACATTTCCTTTTGATCTGTTCAATTTTAAAATGTTTAAATTTGTTGGCTGATAAATAGGACGGGAATAAAGTGTAGTTGGATAAAGGAATAAGCACTGAGAGAATTTCACAATGATTTTCTATGCACAGTAAAATGTACATAAATGGAGCAGTAACATTATTTCAATTAGGTACATTCACATACAGTATTATAAGTCACTGGGTATATATTTCTGTTTTGATTAGTTTTAAAAATAATATTAAATTTGTTGGCTGAAGAATATGGGTGTATTGAAGTGTAGTCGGATAAAGGAATATTACAGTGTAAGTACTGAGAGAATTTCACAATAATTTTCTACGCAAAGTAAAATGTACATAATGGAGCAGTACAACATGATTTTGATTAGGTACATTCACATACAGTGTATCAGACTATCAGTAACTGTATACTTAACTTTATAATAGGAACTATTTTGTGGCATGGATTTGAATATACTGTCTCGTCAATTAAAGGTAGCTCGGACTCATAAATCAGATGCATGGTGCCATCTTGCGAATGTCCTGCACATGGTGTGTACTATGTATACTGCATCAGTGTTACATTGTAAATGCATGTACAAACTAGCCTAGTTAACCCGTTCCCTACAAGTTTATGAAATCCCCATAGACTTTGTACACAACCCACTCGGTTCCCGTGGTCAAGGGGTTAAAAATGGCCATCTGCTGTGTGTAGCAGCCCCACGCTTGACAATCTTTAAAGGGAACCACCAGGCAAAGAACAACACAGAATGATATGTTTTGGTCTACATGCCCAACACTTTGCAAAGGGTTGTGTAATTCAAAAACTTACAGTTAATTACCACCACTTACAGAACCAACATGGCCTCATGGATCTGTATGCGCCAAACGTCTGCGAGTGCGCCGATTCTATCCACGCGATCGTTTGGAGACAATAGAATCACGGACATTGCGTTCGTCCTAGATAGTCTTTGTCTGCAGACCCATGAACAGATGCTTTAGTATGGTGATGCATCTCCCATTAATAATTTGTCTGGAAAGCTTATTTTTCTGAATTTGGTGGAATAGACTACTAAAATGTTACCTTTCATTTATGAGAATATTATTTTTGTGAGTGTTGATTACATGTACCTTTAAAATCAAATAACTATTTCCAGTACAATATTTAGCTTCCGTGAGATTTTCTCTCCTCTTACAAAAGCTGTGAGCCACTCAGCCAAACCAGAAATAGAATCCCATCCCCAAGTGCCCTCAGTTTGGAGAGTATCACATTTTAATTGATCGGTGGGACTGTTACCCCATTAAAAAGACACTGTTTAGCAAAGACCAACACAACATGTGCAGAGAGCACTGACAGAGCACAGCATGAAGTGCTGGAGCAAGGTCACTCAAATTCAATAATCAATACAGAATTGCATTGTATGTACATTTATACATAAAATTCAACATTATCATGGTGTGAAGTTGCAGACAATGTTTGCTATTCATGTTGTCTTCCCAGCAACAAACCTTTTGTATAGATCTTCAGTACAACTTGGTTAGAAATAACTAAATTACTCAGATTACATCTGTTTCTTACAATATATGAAATATAGATTCACAACATGAAGGAAATTAGCCAGAAAGTTGGACTAATGTACAAAGCCATTATTTTGTTCTTCAATCATTTGAATCCTTTGTAAACTTTTGATTTTACCAACTAGATGTAAGTATACTTGTGGTTCATGCATTATTTACCTAACATATAAAGATGCATGCAATACATTTTTATCTTTAATAGAAAAATTATTGCATCATTAAGAAGTAATGTTTGAGTTAAATAATGGCTCATTTACATGTACATGTACATGTAAGTGTGTGGGAGGCTTATAGAACTGTACCTTGCCAAAAATTTGTCTAGATGTAAAAAAAAAAAAGGGTTAAGATTAAACGTTAGGTCTATTTTGAAACAACAACCTTCTAATTAACAACCACACCAGACAAGAGTGGATGAATTCTCCTTATCAGAAAAATATCACCAGACAACTAACACATTCTAAAACTATTAGCGGCTTTATGAAACAGCCTAGAGCTGCAAAAGGGGCAAACACTGATGATGACCTTTTGACTTGTGGAGAGTCATGGTGTAATAGATCATCGGATCGGAATTTGGTTATGATCTGACCATGCCATGATCAACACTTTTATGATGATTTGCGATCATGCGGAAATCAAAAAAAAGATCTTGGGGAAAATCTTACCTAAGTATTTAAACAAAATGCAGATATTGTCTTTGTTTTGAATAGCATTCATCAAAAGACATTATGTTTACAACTTTACAAATAATACAAATTGAAATTTAAACAAATTATATACAAATGAAATATGTAATCATAATAAATAACACTGATTATTGAATGAAGAATTTTTTTTTTTAAGAAAGACTGAAAAGAAAGAAGAAAAAGAATAACAGAAACATAGAGGGAACAAATTTAAAAAAAACTTGTTTAACATCACACACACAACACAAAAACACAAAACAAACAAAAATTTCCGTCTGATTTGCAATCCGATTTTGATAATAAATCAAAGTTTGTCAATCCGATCAACGATCTGATCATCAAGGTCACTTACAGCATTACTATTGACTCTTCAAAAGCAGTAGATAATACAAATTCAGTTAACCCAAGAACTTTGAGATTCGGAAATCCCAATAGACTTTGTATATAACCCACCCAGTTCCCGTAAGCAAAATAAAAGCAATGACAGGAAGACTACAAAGAGAGATTGGGCACAAAATGTCCCAACACTGTTGAACTGTAGTACAGTCGTTGCCAATGTCGTAGCATGGTCAGACTAATTAAGGGGGCACAAAAATTAAATGGGGGGGGAGGGGGGGCTTTGTTTTTATAATGTTCCCGTTGTGTTTTGTATTGTTGCCCCCAACCCCTAGCTACGCGCCTGACGTTGTACACAATAGCATGGATGCCAGTGATCTGCAGTAGATGAGAACATGTTACGGGGGAACGGGAGATACATTACATGAGTTCACAGACACAGCTTTAAATAAAAACATGCAAACATTTTATATGCACTTCCTTGCTTTTGTAGTTCTTTGCTGACACTGTCAAACACCTCAATCTCCTGCCTCCCTGAGATAAGAAACAATTAAACATGTATTTCTAAATCCTTGATTCATTGACTTCATTCTTTTAAAATATCTCGTCTTTGACAATGTAAAGTTCCATTACACTAAGTAACTATCAATACCAGTAATTCTATACGGTTTTAGTGCACTTATTATTCAGATGGAGAAGATACATGTTAACCCATTGACTACGGGAACCGGGTGGGTTGTGTACAAAGTCTATGGAGATTTCAGAATCTCGTAGTAAATGGGTTAAAGAGACTGCATGGGAATGAATGATTATGTGGGTCAGCCAAGTGAGTAGGAGATGGGGATTCATCACAATCACTGAGAGTAAGAGCTGAGGGGGAAAAGGGAGAAATTAAGGGAAGAACTGGGTAGAAATTGAGGCCATGCAGAGGGGTGTTTCACAAAGCTTTGCAGGTACTTGAACTTAAATTAAAGCTGGACTTAACATTATGGACAGCCATTTCTAGCTACCTAAACATGCCCAAAAAGAATTAATATATATATCATTAATATTTTCTATCACCAAGGAGATTCTACATACACGTACAGTGTCTTAATTGCCTCAAATATAAGTATGTTTTCTTTAGATTATAGTGTTTTATTTTAAGGCTATGAATGGCTAAGCATAATTTTAAGTCCAACGTTAAGCCTTTTTGAAACACCCTCCAGGAGTATCGAGCAATGTTCAGGAGTCTGTTTCTGGTTTCTATCCACGAGACATTTATTTCCTCTGATTTGTGGACCATCGTAAAACATAGGCCAAACATATCACAGGAACAGGATATTACAGCGGACATATTTTGCTTTTTTATGTTTCAGTTTTATCTACACTATGAAGTGCCAGGTACTCAAAACATCCCCCAGCCAGGTAAACACCCATTAAACCACCACAGCTCCTGGAACTATCACAGACCCATGGACTACCACTTTTTTTCGCCCTGTCAGTACCTAATAAAACATCTGACCATCCCATTGTTTTAGTAGTCGCCATTTTAGTGCAGAGGCCTGACTTTATTTGGCAACATTTTGAACTATCTTTTTATTTTAGCTCTACCTTCTAGTAGGCATCACAAAGAAACTTAAAGTTGCTATGCAGGTACACTACATGACGCAGGGGCATAGCATGGTCGGACTGATTTGGGGGGGCACACCTTATGTATTTCTTTTTTTATTTTTACACATATTACCCCCTTTATATTTTATATTTGTATGTATGATCTACAAATTGTGTACACAGGAACATGTAATAAATATTTCTTCCTTTATTATCATATCCTATCATAATTCATCAAATGCAGTACATTGTTGGTATTAAGGAGATAATCATGTTTAAAGTGTATGAGCCACGTAGGCTGTAAAACACAATTGTACATGTAGCTCTCTTAATTTTAGTGTTTTCATATTTTAAAAAAGAATAAATAATTATGAATTAAGAATTTGGCATTAGGAAGCTCTGATCTCAAAAAAAAGTTCAACGCAAAATAATTTTAGAGTGCTATGCAGGCAAGCTTGAAAAGTAGTCCCCGAATTATTGATTTTAATTTTTGTCCCTATACTACTGTAGGTGCTACTAGTGTACAACAAATGACCCACATTACCGCAGCGTGATTCTCCGGACGATAGAACGCCACTCCTACAATCTCCAAACACCTCTCTACTCATTCACACACCGGGTTCATTCAGTCAGTGTGAGGTACATGTATTCTACGCAAGATGTAAATGGAATTGGAAATTATCTTATTTTAAGTATGACACCGACGACGGTGAGTCACCATTCCTTCATTCAAACTTTTTTTTTGTCCGTTCCATATATTAAATTTAAAATCACCTCCCTCCCCTTGGCCCCAATGTAAACCTCTGTGTAGCCACTGATATGTAAATCGTGTGCGTGTGATTCATAAGAGAGTCAACTGACCATTAGATTACGTACATGTACTACACTGAAAGGATGACCAATAACAAGCCCCATTATAAGCATGTATTAAGATGTATCGTTAATCTGAGACAAGAGATCATTTGTCTTATATGCGCCTAGTTTACCAATTATCAAGATTTCTGCTACTTGAATTTGATCAATGTAAATAATAATAATAACAATGGTGGTTTCTTATATATATAGCGCATGTTCCATCTTTCGACGCTCGCGGCACATCACTATTATTGCCCCGGTCATCGGATACATACTACAATCAATCCAGCACCCAAAGTGTACTTTTTCCACTCCCTGGGGAGCATTCCATCCAGGCACCTGGTAGGTTCACACAGTGCTAAGGAACTACGTACATGTACGTTCCATCCTTCCAGGTACCCATTTATACACCTATAGGAAAGGTTTCCCAGAGGACTTTGCTGGCTTCCCTCTGGACCAGTAGAAACTGGCATCCTAATAAGTTTTGAGATATTTACAAGTCTTTTTTGTGTTTGCGTGTGTGTGTGTGATTTGATGAGGATATCAAGTTAGTAGTCATGGTTTGAAGGGGACGGGGTTTGAAAGGGGAGACAAATGCAGCCTTTTTCGCTTACTGGTACTGATAAGTGCCAAATTCCTGTCGCTTTTAGTCGTATAAAATTCTAATGGGTATCATTAATTATCATTATCAATGAAAATAATCAATGTTTTTTAAACCACAATCATCGATTTTGAAAGAACACTGGATGCTGCCAATGCCATGCTTTCTAACTGTACCATATGAAATGTCAACTGACCTTGCTGGTTAGCACACAAGCAGGTCACGTAACACAGACATAGCAGCAGATTCAACAAAAGCTGTTACATAACCCACTTTTGTAAGTGAACGCTCAGATGCACTAAGATGACATTTCATGAGGTACCCTTGAAAAACATGGCAGCCTCCAGTGGTCAGTCAAAACAGTTGATAAGGTTACCACTGTGTGTTTTATGACACGGGGCATTGGTCCGTTTCCCCACGTTTGAAATCATCATAATTTGATGTGGAAATCAAGCTTGTGGTCATAGTTGGTGACTTGATGGGAAAACCAAGAGGACAGTTGTCCGTTTGTGGTGTCAGTGACGAGCCAGAATTGATGGCCTGGGTGACTTTATGTTGACACAATGATGTAGGCTGGAATGACTTCTTATTGACACAGTGATGTCTCACATGTGAATGTTCAGTATGCGGACTCACTGTGGGCAGTTACATGTACATGAGATCAACACATTAACCACAAAATGTTAATGTATTTACATGTATAGGGCCTACTAGCTTGAACACTACTTTTTAAACTTCTTTACTGATTCTGTAGAATTGTAATCCCCAAGTTCATGAAATTTAGATGACCATACTGAACTACAAATACATCTGTAACAGACCAATTGCAATCATGCCATGTATTCCTGGAACATGGGTCAATTCAATTACTATATATATGGGGTTGGAATTTATTCTTTCAGAACAAAAATACTAAAATTGAAAAATCACATGTGTTTAGAACTGGGAGACAAATCATTAAAGTCAATTAAATCAGGGCTCGGTACTAGTACTTGCCCGATTGACAGGGCCAAGTAAAATTTGATGGCAGGCAAGTAAAAATTTTTGAATGGTGTAGTTTGGTTGCAGGATTGGGCAACTAATGTTTCCGTTCATTTACTTTGTAAAAGAAGAAAAAAATATATATAATTCCTCACACAAAATCTCATCTAGATAAGAAGCAAGCAGGAAATTATTTATCTCCCATTGTTTGTTTGTTTTTTTCAAGCAAGTACATACATTTCATGTACATTTTTTGTTCTGCCAAGTACATTTGAAACTTAAAGAGATAGTTGAGTTTTGGTAGAGAGGGCGCTACACAAAATTATGTTTTTGTGAGATAATGAAAAACTGAGTGTCAAATTTGAAAGAGCATACCATTTTAATGGCAGAATAAACTTTATTTGATCAAAATCGGTTCAGAAACGGCTGAAATATCCATAGACATGTCCATTTGTAATAAATGTGGGGCCCCACAAGTATTCGATAATTTTGAACCAGCCGTTAAAATTCGTTTTAAAATGCTTCCTCTTTTCAAATTTTTTCAAAAGAGGTTTTTAGATAGTTGTTGATTATCTCTCTATCTAATCACTATTTTAACGAAACATCACATGCACAATATTTTATTTAAAATGGTTTAAACAAATGCCTTTTTAAAAGCGCCCTCTTTAGTTTAAACAGCTCTTATTGAATGATAACAGGCATTAACTTAGTCGTTTGTAATTTTTAAATTCCTTTTGAGCACGGTGGAGTTATAACTATTTGTTTTTAATGTAATGGTGCAGGTTTTGGTTACTAAAATTCAGTTTTTATACTAAAACTGTACTCTCTCTACCAGAACTCAACTATCCCTTTAATGATTTTACTAGCCCTATTGGGCAAGTAGAAAAATGTCGTCTGGAGGCTTGCTTTCTACTATTGAAAACTCACATGTGATAAGATGCATAACCCTAGGTCAAGCCTCCACACTAACTTTTTTTCTGTACTGGCCCATTCGGGCAAGTCAAATCATACATTTGGAAATTTTACTTGTCCCAAATTAGACAATTTATGAAATTTTACTTGCCCGACTCCAATTTGTACTTCCCCCCGGGCAAGTGCTAGTGTCGAGCCCTGCTTAGGTAAAGATCTCATCCACGGGGAGACATATGTATCATTTAAAAGAATATGTGACCTCACACCACAAAACGACCATTATGTCGCTAAAATAGTTTCTCTGTAATTAGCTGAAATAGTCAAATTTGGTTTAAAATATGAAATTCAGGATTTTTGTATTTCTTGAATGAAGGTATCTTAATCTGCCTTCTGTGAAATTTTGATTTTCAGAAATCATGTTAAAAATCGTTTTCTCATCGAATACAAATTATCAGATATACAGCGCTTGAATGGACGCCAATATTTGAAGTGGCCCGTTTCTCCTTTGTTTTAAAACTGCTTCAGCCATTTTCCAAATCTTTGGCGCTAATTTTCAGAGGGTTTGCCTTGTCTGAATATGACAAGTTATATATACCATTTTAAAGGTAATGAATTCTACTGTAATGTCATGTGAAAATCAGCATAATAATTTTCCCCGACTTATTGGTCGTTTTGTGGTGTAAGGTCACATATTAAATGGATCAGCATTGAGCATGAGACTACTTCTGTCTGTAGCAGAGCCATTATCTGGAATCTCAAGCAAGCAGGTCTGCATTGCATGCCTCACATACCAGAGGCATCATCGCTACTCACTGTTGCTCTGGTAATTAACGAGATTGGTTAATTGGGTACTGCATGGGCCTGATGACAGCAGATTGGGTTATCCCTTGGGGTTCTTGGCCTGGTGACAGTAGATGGTTCTGGGCTTGGGGGGTGTTTCACAAAAAATTTTAAGTTGAACTTAACTCTAAGTTGGACCTAACTATTATGGAAAGCCATGTATAGCCTTGGAATACAAAATATTCAAAACCAAGAATGCAAGTATTTCAAGCTTTCGTCAATGTTACATCAAGAACATAAAATCTCCTTGATAATAGAAAATATTATTATTGATTTGAATCAACATTTTGTGCCATTTAAAAGAACTTTTTCAAAAATGTTTCAAAGAAACTTAAGAGTTAAGTTCAACTTAGGATCTTTGTGAAAAACCCCCCCTGATGACATTAGAGTGTGTGACCCCTCAGGAGACCCCAGCTGTAGTCATGCATGATGCATACATAATGTACATATTATAAATGTACTACATGTTTAAAGGGATCCAGTAACTTTGTTAATTAGTGCAAAAACTATAATGTGTGTATAATTATGTGATCTGATACATGTACATACACTTTTGGTGGATGAAAATTTAATGTCTTTTGACCGAGAAATTAGCAAAAATGCGGAGTGATATTTATGATAACTCAATGCACTAACTTAACTCTTTGTGCGCTGTGCAGTAGATCCTGCCGTGGCCAGATTATTTTAGGTGCTAGTTCAAACGTGTACCCATACTCTGGTGCCCGCACCCTAGGGCCTAGGCGCCTAGCTACCTGTGATTCGCGCTTGGTCATTACGGTCGCTAGCATCACGCTTCGTAAATATATTGTGTTTGAGCGCATGCACACAATACCCGCTATGTCTGTGACTAAAGTTGAATGAAGCGTGCTGCTGATTGTGACTATAATAGTCGCATACGGCGCACAAAGTGTTAATACACGGCTAAAAGTCTCTGATTGAGACTTTCAAATCCAAACAATTCAATCATAAATAACTTAATAACGAAAGAGAAATGTGGAAAACTGAAACCTGCTCCATGCTTCTATTGTATGAATGCAACAAGGTATTTGAGAAAGTTCTGCTAGTAAGTTGTGTGTATTTTGACAATGTTTAAATCATATTTTGCAAATGAATACAATACCATTCAACAATCATAGTGTGCATTGAGGAACAGATCAGATTCTGTGAGCATAAATTGTGATTTGGGTCAACCATGGAAGTTCAAACCACACTCAGTCTCAGTACAATTAAAGGTGCATCTGTAAAGTGTCAGATATTGCCCAAAATGACATTTGAGACTTCGATCCTGTACCAAAATCATTGTAAGATATGTCCGAATGATATGTGAAAGTTTTATTGTAAAAGAACACTGCTTTCCTGGTTAAAAAAGCGAAAATATGCGTCAGCTTTTACAACGGACGTTTATGAGGTTTATGACCGTTAATTAACGCATTTGAGCTGAATGATGGATATCGTCATACTAAAGGGGCATTTGAAAAAATCTAACCCTATTTTATTCTTCTCTTACCGTAAGCTAAACAACACGGTAGAAGAGAAATAAGGAAGCTCCAAGTAATTTTCGTGGAGTTAGACACTTTACAGGCATCCCTTTAATGCTCAGTTTAACTTTGCCCAAGCATTTGCCTGAGCATACAATACATGTATGTATAAACTTATATCACTTCATAATTCAAATTTCAATTGATTAGAATTATTCCATTTACTTTGTGAATTTAAATTAAATTTAAATCCCACAATCCTAGTATTCTATTGAAAGCAAGTTCACAATCTCAGGCTTGGTTTAGCTCCTCTGTGACAAAGAAGATCAACTTACATGTACATTAAAAACCCTGCCAAGGTACACATCAAAGAACTGTTGAGTGTTGATGGTGGCTAAATCAGCCCCCTTCATCTGCAGAGACTTGTGCTCGCTGGTTTGGGGATTTATACATTTGAGATCTATTGTTATAATGTGACACATAAAGAGTAAGATTTGTTTGGCCCCGTGTACCTATTGAATTCAAGCCTTTCTCCAAACATGTGAATGCGAATGCTGAAAAGGCCCACGCAAAAGCATGACCTAGATATACATTGTTGTGATTACCAGTCTGTTCTAGAGAAAGAGGGGAGGTTAGAGTAAACTGCTGCAGTTGGTTTTTAGAATAACATGTTAGGAAGCAGAGGGACATTGTCCATGCAACTGAGTATTTATAAATGGTGAACCAATGCATTATTTTACATCTAGATCTACAGGTACAAAGTTTGCAGAAATGCTAAGAAATGTATTCATGGCAGCGAAGAAATTAATATTTTTATTTCGGGGGCTCCTTTTCGGGGGCTACATTTCCAACTTTGGGGGGCTACTTTTATCATCTCGGGGGCTACAAATTTCTGGGCTCTTTCTTGAATTTCAGAGGCTACTATTAAGCTCTAATGCTTAAGTATAAGCATTTGATCAAGATCCAAACAGAAAATCTAAACAAAAAATCCCCAAAATCCAAAAAAAACCTTCTTTTTTTTCGGGGGCTCTTTTTTGACTGTGTAAACACAAACTAGAATCATGAATCGCGAAACTCGAATCGTGGTCCTGAGGTGTTTTCTAATCATGATTCACTCAAATCACAGTGCGAATCGGTAGTGTAGACCGATTGACCTCCAAAACATGATTTGGGAGGCGGAGCTTACGCAACCTTACATGTACATGCACTTCCGCCGATAAAGGGGGCGCTCTTCGCTTCGAATGCAGTCATGCACTGTAGTACTAGTGTTCTCCTTGTCTCCAGAAACACGATTGTAATAACAGTTTGCACGAAGTTTTTTTCGTCGTGTAAAATCAAGGCAACATAATCACCGTGATTGTAAACATCATTCCAATCGTGATTGCAATCACGCGTGTAAAAGCACTCTTAGTTTGTGGAGAATTCCCATGCAACTGGATATCTATAAATGGTGAACCAAAGATTTATTCAAAGGGTACCACCACCTAAAAATAAATGAAAGGTAACATCTTTATACTTAGTCCATTCCATCAATAAGTTCAGACAAATATGTTTTCAGAAAAAAAATATATGTAATTGGAAAACGCATCAGCTTGCTAAAGCGTCCAGAGCGAACGAATCATCCGGGCTTCTATCGTCTCCAAACGTACGCGTGAATTATTCAGAATAGCATCATTGCGCTCTCGCAAATGTTTGGCGCGTACGGAACCATGAAATAATTACGGTTCCGTAAGTGGTGGTAATTAATTGCATTGTTTATGAATTACATAACCCTTTAAAAAATGTTGGGTACCGTATTTGTCGGTGTATTAACCGCACCTTTTTTCTCAAAAAAAAAGCTCCAAAATGGGGGGAGCGGTCAATACACGGAGATAGGAAAATTGTACACGCAAATTGCCTAGCCAGCGCCGGGCCTTAATTACGATGCGGTTAATACACGGAGATAAGATTCACAAGTGACCAAAGTCCACCTCAGCAAGGCATTCATACTCATACGATGCACGGAAAATACAAGCATATTCCCCCCAAAACAAGTCATGCAGTGTCTTTTGTTTCTCTTTTACCTCTTCCTAAATATTGCTCGTTGTTGCTGCGAAAGCGGCTTGGAAGATTCACGATCTTAGTACGAATCCTAACATGCACCCGCGCGACTGGCCGAGCAGCTAGCTCAGGCGGGAATTCTCTTTCCCGACGCGACCCCAAGCCGCCGCCCCGGCCGCGCCGGTGCGCGCTGGCGGTGTGCATGCTAGCGCTGCGGGTAGCACAGGCGCGCCCTCGTTCAGATCAGGTGAAAGGCCACGCCGCTGAATGCACACACGTGTGCGATTTCCGCATGTGCTAAATAAGAAATTGGTACGTTGTACACTGTAGCACTCGATATGTCATCAAAATTATGCTAAACTATTGAGTGCTAATACTCAAATAATAATCCACCCTTCAAAACATGTGAGCTGACATGACAACATCGTGATCGTATATATCAGTACAATGCACTCGCAAGTAACGATCGTAATTTCTTATCCCCTGAAACAGTTTTCAAGAGTAGATTCAACATAATTTGAACTAGAAAGAAGGAATAACATTAAAGTACAGTTTTTTTTTAATCTCCGTTCTGATTGTTTTATTGGTGAAATCTTTGTTTTGTTGTCTAACGTTTTATGTAGTCCCATGTGTAGTGATCCGTGTGGCAAATTCAACAGAAGTTATAGATTCTTCTGCTGTGAAGAAGGCCTGATAATTTTCTTTATTTACTTCGGAGGCTTCAGTAAATAAATCAAAATTCATAGGCAAAACTTCTCTGATAGATAAGCTATTTTTGGTACCTTTCCTAAGAAAATGCTGACCATCTAAAGACTAAAAATCAAGAATTATACTATCAAATTTTTTTTTTTTTCATGGAAAAATGGCCAAAGTTGGGGGTGCGGTTAATACATCGGAGCGGGTAATACACGGACAAATACGGTATCTATTTGATATCACAAAACGGTACCAAAACATATATAATTATGTGTTGTTCTTTGCCTGGTGGTCCCCTTTAATAGATTGCAAGGTTTGCAGATTGCAGATTTGGTTGACAACATGGAATGGCATATCAATATTCTTTCAAGAACTATGCAGGGCTTGACACTCGCACAGTTGGCCCGCTGGCCCGGGGCCAGTGAAATTGCACTTCGGGCCAGCAAAAATGTATAAAAATCATATTTTGGTGGCCCGATCGGGCAAGCAGATTTTAAACCCGACATTGACAAAATTAGAAAATCTTGTTTTCTTCTAGTGCTGTAACTGACCTTGATGATCGGATCGTTTGATCGGATCGGCAAAATTTTATCGATCTTCGAAATCGGATCGATGATCGGGATCGGATGATCGGCTATAAAAAAAAAATTAAAAAATAAATAAATTTAAAAAAAAATCGTTTTTTTTTTCTTTGGAAAATGATCCCCAAAAAACACAATTTGGGAATATAAATGAATACCAAAGCAACATATATCCATATTAATAAGCCCAAGGTAATCTTGTACGGGTATGCTTTCATTTCAAACTGATTACCTCTTCTTTTACAAAATTACTCACGCCGATTTTGAGCTTAGTCCCATGTGATTAATTTGGCGTAACCTTTCAGAAACACATGGGACTAAGCTCAAAATCGGCGCGAATAATTTTGTAAAAGGAGAGGTAATCAGTTTGAAATGAAAGCATACCCATACAAGATTACCTTGGGCTTATTAATATGGATATATATGTTGCTTTGGTATTCATTTATATTCCCAAAATATGTTTTTGGGGATCATTTTCCAAAGAAAACAAAACGGATTTTTTTTTTTTTTTTTTTTTTTTTTTTTTTTTTTTTTTTTTTTTTTTTTTTTTTTTTTTTTGCCGATCCGATCTTCCGATTTTTTCTGCATGATCGGAAATCGGCAAAAACGGTCCGATCATGTATGATCGGATCGTGATCGGCATGCCGATCCGATGATCGGTTACAGCACTATTTTCTTCCATGTCACGCTTCATTTATAATTACTGGTTTGATCAGATAAGAGTGATATTTTGAATAGTAACTAACCCTACATGCAGTAAAAAGTTTATAATTCATAAATTAAATATTCGAATTTTCGAGCCAGTAAATTTTTCTTTTCGGCCACCAGTAAAGGGGAAGAAATTATTTCACTGGCCCGACCAGGCCACAGACAAAAAATGTAAGTGTGGAAATTATTTAGTAATGCTCATTTTTGTCCCAACATACAATGAAGATTCTGCTAGGATCAAAAGCTACAAATGTAGGCTCTCATTAAATAGCATTGAAGATGTACATGTAGTAATAGTAGCACAACTGACCACAGCATTATACTCTCCATATTGCTTTTAAAAATTTACATTTCTCACAATAAAATGTAACTTACAATGGTATTTAGAAATGCTCACATTTGTTATGACATAACTGTTCGACACACGTTATCTTTCCCAAATAAAGTTCCAGCACTACTCATTTATCAAGGCTTTCACCAATATGGGACTATGTAGGGTCTCAACTCCAATGCACCAAATATGAGCAAAACAAGAAATCAATCATCCAGTGTGCCAATAAATCAGGCCTCTAGAAGAAACAACTGGACACATGAGACTAGAAACCCCAAGAGGAATGGCCAGGGGTCACAAGACAAAGCCATCACAAGAGGAAGTCATGTTCAAGTGTACAATAATGCAAACTACTCATTTCATCTAAGAATTTCGAAAATTAAAAAATGCAAATTATCACATGGCATATGAAACAATTTAATTGGGATGGTTAATAATTTAAAAGGAAAATACTGAATTTAGTTGATTCTGCATTTTCCTTTCATTTTCAATAATGAAAAGAAGTATTCACTTATTTTACATTTACAAAAATGGTCACTTGTTTGCTTAAAAGGATGACTCAGTGAATGCATAATACTGTAACGTATGCCCCAGGCTGTTTGATAATGAAGCCACTACTAGCCAATGCCAATTAATAAACTAGAAATTGCGCGCTCGGCGGGTCGCGCAGCCGAGCACATGTATCCCCCGAACCAATTGCACTCCGCCCCACACCAAAATCAAAAGGCTTCATCCTCTTTCCTTAATACACCTTCATACCAAATTAGAAAATGATCGGACAAGAACTCGGACCTGTAGAGCGTTCACAAGGTAATCTTAACTATTTCTTTATATCATGGTTACCATGGCAACCAGGACTCCGCCCCACACCAAAATCAATAGGCTTCATCCTCTTTCCTTAAGACACCTTCATACCAAATTAGAAAATGATCGGACAAGAACTCGGACCTGTAGAGCGTTCACAAGGTAATCTTAACTATTTCTTTATATCATGGTTACCATGGCAACCAGGACTCCGCCCCACACCAAAATCTAAAGGCTTCATCCTCTTTCCTTAAGACACCTTCATACCAAATCAGAAAATGATCGGACAAGAACTCGGACCTGTAGAGCGTTCACAAGGTAATCTTAACTATTTCTTTATATCATGGTTACCATGGCAACCAGGGCTCCGCCCCACACCAAAATCAATAGGCTTCATCCTCTTTCCTTAATACACCTTCATACCAAATTAGAAAATGATCGGACAAGAACTCGGACCTGTAGAGCGTTCACAAGGTAATCTAAACTATTTCTTTATATCATGGTTACCATGGCAACCAGGACTCCGCCCCACACCAAAATCAATAGGCTTCATCCTCTTTCCTTAATACACCTTCATACCAAATTAAAAAATGATCGGACAAGAACTCGGACCTGTAGAGCGTTCACAAGGTAATCTTAACTATTTCTTTATATCATGGTTACCATGGCAACCAGGACTCCGCCCCACACCAAAATCAATAGGCTTCATCCTCTTTCCTTAATACACCTTCATACCAAATTAGAAAATGATCGGACAAGAACTCGGACCTGTAGAGCGTTCACAAGGTAATCTTAACTATTTCTTTATATCATGGTTACCATGGCAACCAGGACTCCGCCCCACACCAAAATCTAAAGGCTTCATCCTCTTTCCTTAAGACACCTTCATACCAAATTAGAAAATGATCAGACAAGAACTCGGACCTGTAGAGCGTTCACAAGGTAATCTTAACTATTTCTTTATATCATGGTTACCATGGCAACCAGGACCGCGCCCCACACCAAAATCTAAAGGCTTCATCCTCTTTCCTTAAGACACCTTCATACCAAATTAGAAAATGATCGGACAAGAACTCGGACCTGTAGAGCGTTCACAAGGTAATATTAACTATTTATTTATATCATGGTTACCATGGCAACCAGGGCTCCGCCCCACACCAAAATCAATAGGCTTCATCCTCTTTCCTTAATACACCTTCATACCAAATTAAAAAATGATCGGACAAGAACTCGGACCTGTAGAGCGTTCACAAGGTAATCTTAACTATTTCTTTATATCATGGTTACCATGGCAACCAGGACTCCGCCCTACACCAAAATCAATAGGCTTCATCCTCTTTCCTTAATACACCTTCATACCAAATTAGAAAATGATCGGACAAGAACTCGGACCTGTAGAGCGTTCACAAGGTAATCTTAACTATTTCTTTATATCATGGTTACCATGGCAACCAGGACTCCGCCCCACACCAAAATCAATAGGCTTCATCCTCTTTCCTTAATACACCTTCATACCAAATTTAAAAATGATCGGACAAGAACTCGGACCTGTAGAGCGTTCACAAGGTAATCTTAACTATTTCTTTATATCATGGTTACCATGGCAACCAGGACTCCGCCCCACACCAAAATCAATAGGCTTCATCCTCTTTCCTTAATACACCTTCATACCAAATTAGAAAATGATCGGACAAGAACTCGGACCTGTAGAGCGTTCACAAGAAAATCTCTGCGGCGGACGCGGCGGACGCGGCGGACGCGGCGGCGGCGGCGGCGGCGGCGGCGCGCGGCGCGACGAGGCTGAATCCATAGTATCCCCCGAAGTGGGTTCGGGGGGATACAATAAACCCCAACAAATAAAACCAATTAGGCAGAAATTGGGTCAGCTCATACTCTGATCAGTCTGCTTATCGCCAGTGGAAAAGAGAAGGTAAGTAACTGTTTGCACTTCAGAGATAGACATGTTTCAAGTTTGAAAAGCTATGTAGAAACCAATGTAGCTACATGTACATTATAATAGTAAAATATATAATCCATTGCGGATATAGTATCGGAAATAATATCGCTAGTGATATTCGTTTGTCTCGCAATGTATGGTCAAACTAAGAATCTAAAAGATCATAAAAATATGGAACGCTTCACGATTTTGCGTGTCATCCTTGCGCAGAGGCCCATGCTAATCCCCGGGATGACACTCAAAATCGTGAGGCGTTCCATATTTTTATGATCTTTTAGATTCCTAGTTTGACCATACATTGCGAGACAAACGAATATCACTAGCGATATTATTTCCGATACAATGTAGCTATGTTTAATATTTTGTTGAATGTTCCCAAAATTAGACATAATTTTTATCTGAAAATGTTGCATTATGTCGAGGAGGTTCGGACCTACAAGATGGTATGCATAACTCAATTTAGCGAAAAATCAACTTAACGCCCTTCTCACTCTCAAACGACATCATCATAGAAGCACACAACTGCCACTCTAGTGATACTCAGTGATCAAGGATTATTCAACAATTGTTGCTCTCTCTTGCTGCTTGCAAATTGAATTTCTGAGTAACTTGTAATTACATGTAGGAACTGCTTCTCTTTCTTTTCCATTCACAGCTCTAAAAACCCACTTTCCCGTCTTCCATCCAATGTATTATAAGAAAATTTTTGTATTTTTACAACATTGTAAGGACTGACAGCAATTTGTTTCTCAAGTTTGTTTAATGTCATTCACCAATTTTTCTTAAATGTTTTTCATTACAATTACAAATTAAATGCTCATTTCCTAATTTTCCAAACTGGTCAAGCAACACACATGGTCTAGGGCAAGCTATTTTCTTCTGAACTTGGATACCTTATATTTACAATTCATGATTCTAGGTTTGACAGAGTTCTCCTGTTGGAGGATGGTTCAATATGAGTCATGACACCTGAGCCACTCTTCTTGTGGGATTCACACAACTCTTCTTGTGGGATTCACCCAATACCCACCCCCCCCCCCCCCCCCCCCCAATCCCAATCCAAACCCCCCCCCCATCCCAATCCAAACCCCTCCCCCCCCCCCCAAAAAAAAAAAAAAAAAAATCCTTTATGGTTACCAAGCCTCCATCCACTCTCCTTTTTTTCTGCTTGCCCAATTGGGCGAATACAATTATAAATTTTCAAGCATTACTTGCCTGAAAAGACTAGACATGAACAACACAAACCAATGACAAAAGATTAAAGGGATCTACATCTAGTAACTTTGTTGACATGTGCAAAAAGTGATGAATGGTTGATGCAATGTATATTGTTGGTATCTCATATGTCCACAGGGTATTGTGTGAAAATTTCAAGTCAAATGGACATTGCATGGCCAAGTAATGAGCGAAAATGCAAAGCGATATTCAGTAACTCACTGCACTCACTTTGTACACGGAAGAAAAACTCGCCCAGAGTTTTTCTTATCTGAATACTTCAATCATACATATCTTTGTAACGAAAGGGAAATTTGAAAAACCGAAACCTGTCCCATGATTTTATTGTTAATATGAATACAACAAGGTATAAGGGAACCGCTAGAATTGCTTTAAAAATTTGAGGATTTGGACAATGTTACTAAGTCCCTTTAATTATTCACACTTCGTAAAATGATCTGCTTGGAAATGTCTTGCCTGTTTGTTTTGTGGGGTTTTATGAGATTGATTTACTTTTTTCTCTCGGAGGTGAACAGAGAGTATGTTGGTCGTCCAATCAGGCAACCAAATTAGACAATCATTGACATTTTACTTGACTGACATACAAATGCTAGTGTTGAGCCCTGCCTTCACACAAATATCCGAATGCATCCTCTGCCCCTCCTCCCCTCCACACCCCCCCCCCCCCCCACCCCAACCCCCCAAAATAGAAGTTATCATTCCAACAATCCTTGACTGACATGCCACAATTCAGGTCAAGTGGGAAGGAGAATATCATCTCGTGAAAATCACCCTCTCTTTTTCCCTTCAACACATACCTACCCCCACACCCACACCTCGATCCTCTCCCTCTCTCTCTCCCCTTATTCCCATTCTTTGCTCCCCCTCCTATGCTCCTTATTTATCTCAATATATTTCGTTAACCCTCCCTTTCTCCAAGCTCCCTCCTCCCTCCTCTCTCCCCCTTTTCCTCTTCTTTACCCCCCCCCCTCCTCCTACAGTATGCTCCTTATCTCTCTCATTATCTTCCTTTAAGTTCCATGCTTTAACCCTCCCCCTGTCCTCTCTCTCTCCCCCTCTCCAATGTCCCTACTTCTTTCTCTCTCTCATCTCCCTGATGTGTCTCCCAGGGCTTTTCCTGTTCCTTTAACCTACCCATCCCCATCCCCATCCCCAATTTCCGAATCTCCTTCGGACGTTTATAATTCATCCAATTTTGTCTCTTTTTGTCATTTCCTGGGTCAATCAGATTCATGCTTTCATCTGGGTCATCATCCTGTTGGTGTATTCTGTATTATAATTGTGCTCACTACTCGTATTCGCTGCAGTCCTATCTCCTGCATGTATCACATCATCCGGTGAGAGTGAGAAGGGCGCTAAGTCGGTTTTTGCCCAAACTGAGTTACCTATTCCATCTTGACGGTTGGAGCCTTATCAACATGATGCCAATTTGTTCAGATAATAATTATGTAATATTGGTCGGAACATTCAACAAAAATGAAAGAGAGCTACTTTGGTTTCTATATTATGGCTTTCAAACTTCAAACATGAATATCTCCGAAGTAAAAAATGTGACTTTGCGCCCTTCTCTTTCTCAACTGACAACATGCACCAAGAGGTTTGAGATATCACCCTGCATACATGCATATCATGTACAGTACACATGGGTGAGTCAGCTTGCCCCAAGCTTACACACTGCCACGGAAGAGCACTTACACAATCTTTAACCATGCCTTTTATATCAGCTGAATTTTACAGCAGTAGTATGGGCAACTCGAGCGTCACGGACATTACAAACAGACATTATTTTCATGACTTTCCAATGCCACTACTAATTCATACCTCTACATAATGTCTAACTTTTATTTTGATTACAAAGCAATAGCCTGGTTAAGTATGCAAAAAAAGTTTCAGAACATTTATCCAATTCGTTACTAAGTAATTCTGCAAAATGTGCGCCGTCACGGACATTACATTTTTTGGACATGACTTTTTGCATCCATATACATCTTTGCAAAAGTCTGTGAGTTCTGAGACCTCACAAAGGTGATTTAGGTATTCAATTATAGACCAGGCAATGATGAATTGAATCCAAGTTGGATTTTGCGAAACAGGCCAGGTATATGTGATCTAGACTTGTACAAAACGTTACGTCACGGACATTACATTTTCAGCGTCACGGACATTACAGTTTGTCCGGAGGATTTGATTAATTGAAAAATATACTTTAGAGCACTCAAAAGACTGAAATTTTTATCTGAAAAGGTACTTTGATTATCAGTCATCAAATTTGGTGCCTTAAATAATAAAAATACCAGAAAATTTGGAAAATATAAGGATTTTCCTGAAATTTGCACAGGGTAGTCCCATGTGTGGAGTTTCATGTACTGTATGGTTTCCGTTTCTCCTATAAGGAGACACCCGAGAATAAAAAAAATCATGTGAACTGAAAGATATAATCATATATGATCATGTTGTATGAAAAAATAATCCAGAAAAAATCAATAGGATTTGAAATAGAGCCAATTGTTTTTTTTAGTTCATGTCCACTTTTTCGTGGAGTTGCCCATATAATACGTCCGATTGCATCCATAGAAGTGCCCAATTGTCACAGCAGGAGCAAATCAAAAGAACAATTAATTTCTCCTGTTAAATACCGGTCCTGATAAATTAATTGGGTGGGGGGGAGGGGGAGTAAGGGAGACCTTTAGAAAACATTTGCTTTCAAAGGTTAAACTGCCATGCAGAAGTCAAAATCTGTATTTTACTCATTTTAATTCAAAAAAAGCAACATCACGATGTACACGGTATTCATAGTCTTTAGAAGACAACTAATTTAGAATACTAGAAAGATTTGCAACCAATTGAAAAGTTGCAATTAATTGGAAGTCAGAAAATATGCTCAAATGAAACAATCTGATTTGTGCATTTAGTCATGTGTTCTGACTTGCAATTAATTGCAATTCTTTAACTGCAAGGGGAACCATGCCTGCATATGATGGTACAATTAAAGGGGTGCATCAGCGCAAAAAATACATGGGGGCAAAAGGGCGATTTGCCCCCGTAACCTTTAAAATCGGATAGCACATGGGCAAACAAAAATGAAAATTGCCCTTGCTGTGATATATCAACTTTTGTTAAATCCCATGAATGCAAAATGCTCTTTTTATTGGACTGAGAATGCTTTTCTTCAGGATAGGATGTGATCTTTACAATCAGAGATCTTGCAGAACTATTGCCACCTTCCAAGTTCCAACTGTTGATGTGCAACAAGTGGAAATCTGTGCAAACAATGTGCGTTGACAGACCATACAGCTGATGTACATCAAGTGGAATTCTCATGCTGGGTCTCTTATTGTCCCTCGTATAGAAACCCTACTGAGGGCAGTGTTTATAACCTTCAACTGAACTTTGAGTTTGAAGGAAAGCCTCCACAACTTGAAAAAAATATGTACACTGTAGAGCTGTACTTAGTAGTACAAAGTAACCTAGAACTTACATGATGTATCTGTATAAAGAATCCTGAATTATCCTGCAAAAGACCTGCACAAAGATAACACATGCTGTACACATGTTGGATAAGGCCTCTGTACTTGTAACATTCAAATTACAATGAATTCCTTTTTACATGTATGTAAATATATATATAAATATGAGCAAAGAAAAATGTTATAAATTGTATTTATAACATGTTTTGCCCTCCACAAGACACCAGCGTACACATTGGATGTTCAGTGCGATTGATTCAGGCTGAAGGGGCACACTACATGTACCGTATTTACCGGCGTAATCGCCGCATACTTTTTCCTCGAAAAAACTAAGCAAAGTTGGGGTGCGGCGCATACATGTACGCGGCGATAGTCAAATTTTCACTCTTGACTGACCTCAAAACAACACATTTCAGCAGGTGTGGGACTATCGGTTGTATTGCACTGTATTGGATTTGGTGATAAAACATTATTTAGCAAAATTGTCTACGTTTACCCTGGCCTAGAATGGTTTCTCACCTTTTTTGCCAATATTTGCTAAATCCAATACGTTTTTAACTTCAAAGTTACGAAACAAATGCACTGCCAGCGCCGCGCTTGCCTGCCATCGATCTAGCTACGTGCGTTATGGATGCAGCGCATGATCGCCAGTTTTCCTAGCGCACTTTTCTCCCACTTTTTTTTTTCAATTTCAATGCTCAAAGTCCGCATGCGGCGTTTACGTGGATGCGGCGATTACGCCGGTAAATACGGTATACAAAATAATAAATCATCCAGCATAAAAAATCCAATGTAGTCAGTGACTGTGCACAGCTACATTTATAAACAAACAATATGAACGATTACAGTGAGATTTTAAATAGTGCAGTCTGAGTTGAGAGACTACAAAATTATTCAGTATGTATCCCTATGAATATTAAATAACAATACTGATTAATGTGTCAACCTTCTAGCAGTTTTTTTTTTTTTTAGAAAGTTGGGGGTGCGCCTTATACACGAGTGCGCCTTATACACGGAGTTTTACGGTAACTTGCATACACGTATTCGGTCTAATACATGTACATGAACACAAAAACATTTTTTATTTTTAGGTTTCATCTATTTGTTTTTGGTCGCAAGAAAGGAAGTAAATTCTATGTTTTAAGTAAACTTGTAAGTGTAGAAACAAATGCTAGAAGTAGAACCGTAATAGAACAGCAATCATAGTGTTTCTTTAAAAAAAAATGGAGGAAATTGCTTCCAATAATTACAAATTCACCAACACAAATCATGGCATTGCATTGTTTATGAGAAAAAAGGAAAAGAACACTGAATATCTAGGTCTGTGACTCTGTGTTCTGATATACAGCCAGTTTTGGGGCAACATGTACTGTTTTTTGCAAAATACTAATAGCATAATACATGTACGCAGTATTATACAAAAAAATCGTTCGTTATAATTACTCCGCTAGCTTGACGGTCGGATTGCGGGTATTTAATGACCAGAGTACAGGGGGGAAATCGTGTATTGAAGGATAATCGTACGTGCCCGACTCTTAGTATGGCGTTCAGTGACGCGCGCTCGCTAACTAAAATTGCTTCAAATCGGCTTGCGACAATTGATAACATCGAGTCAATAAGTTCCCAATATCTGACTTTTTTCTATATTTTGCATAAAATTGATTAATTGCATGTATCAAACTATAAAACATAATATCTGCTTCAAAGCAAATTCAATACGACTTGCTTTTAAGCAAAAATTACAAGTAAAGACGAAGATATCGCAAATTTCATGCAGATTTCGTCCGACGCGCGGCACGTGTCTCCCATTCATTGTTAAAAGTAGACAAAATGGTCGCCTTAACCACAGGGTCTATGGCAGATTTACTTCGTCACAGCGCGAACACTAATGGGATAGTGTAAAAAATCTGATATGTATAATAGATCCCATGAAGAGAGGGTTATTATGTCTAATGCATACATTGTGCAGATTTAATAATAATAACAATAATAATGGTGGCTACTTATATAGCGCACTTTCCCTCTTTCGACGTGCGCGGCGCATCACTATTTGGAGTTGAATACCAAAATATACACTGATCAATACATTTTGAATTTCTTGAGTGCAATATATTATGCACAAATTAAATTTGCAATTTAGTGCTTGAAATAGAAAATGTACATGCTGCAACATACATTTTGTTACATAAGATAATGATTTAAAGGGATAGTACAGTCTTGTGGTCAAACTGAATTTTAGTAACCAAAACATGCATCATAACAATTCAAATTAAAAGTTACAATTCCACCATGCTCGAAAGGTATAAACAATTACCGAAGAATATTGTAAAAAGCCTGTTTACTTTCAAAAAGAGCTGTTAAAACACAAGAGGGCGCTCTCTAAAAACACATCGGTTTTTAACTATTTTTTTATAAAAAATGTTGCATGTTATGTTAAAATAAGGATTAAATAGAGAGATCATCAACAACTATTTAAAAACTTCTTTTGTGAATTGTTGAAAAGTGTTTATTATAAGCATTTTATATTTTTTTATTAAATCATCAAATAAATTTATGTGTAATCCCACATTTACTCCGATCAGATTTAGTGATATTTCAGATGTTTCTGAACCAATTTTGATCAAATAAAATTTATTCTGCCTTTAAAACTGTTTGCTCTTTCAATTTTGACACTTGGTTTTCATTACCTCACAAAAAAATTATTTCTTGAAGCGCCCTCTATACCAAAACTCAACTATCCCTTTAAATTACCAAACATTGACCTTGTTAACTTTAATCTTTATATTTGATGTCAGAATTTCAACCAAATCAATAGTGATCACATAAATTTATGCAAAGTAATATTCGCTAAATCATTGCAATGACTTTGTACAGTTATAATTATCCAGTACGAGATAATTATAAATCTGAATCTGAATAATCATATACAGTACATGTAACAGAATAGAAATTTGGAAGACCGAAAGCTGTCCCATGCTTCTATTGGTAATGGTTTAATTCAAATACATTCTGCTAGGATCAAAAATTTAGGCCCTATACATGTACATGTACGTACATGTATGTGTGAACCGCTAGAGTGACAGTGTTATTATATCACTAGATATACGAGAACAGCTATGACAAATAATACTGAATAAAAATACAGACTACATGTAAAACAAACATTCACATTTACATACACACACAGACGTCATTCATTCAATTGTCAACTGTACCTCATTAAAACAAACTAAAATAACAATACTAGTTTGCATAATTTACCAATTTAAATATTATCTGTAGTATACTCTGTGCTCCTTTCTCTCTATAATCAATGACAATATATTATCAACAAACAATAACCCAACTTAAAGGGATAGTTGAGTATTGGTCAAACTTAACTTTAGTAACCAAAACCTGCACGATTACGATACAAACTAATAGTTATAACTTCACCATGCTCGAAAAGTATACACAATTACAAACGACAAAGTAAAACCCCTGTTATCATTCAAAAAGAGCCGTTACAACTCGAAGTGTCAAATTAACTCGGCGCGAAGCACTAGCGTTGTAGGTCCTAATACCGGACTGTATGGTGCAGTGTGCGGTAATACGGGACTGTAGTGCAGTCACTGTGTGCGGTAATACTATACAGTAGTACGTACGTGTATATTATGTATCGCAACCATAGAAGTATGACTCCAACACTGCCTGCCGTTGACGCAACTCGCAAGCCTAATTCGCATTCGTTCGCCTTTCGTTCACAGTCGCGCTAACACACGGAGAGACTGGTCCATGAGGCGCATATATCACTGATTTTTTACGGAATGGAAGGAAAAATCATAATCTAAATCCACCCGGTAGTTGGATCACATATTGGAGAGTAAATTGCTGGTAAGTACCGTATCATATGTATAGTTTTAAGCACAATTAGCGTGCACACAAATATTTGGTTTCAGTCTTTTATTAGGAGAACATAGAACGCTAGTGCCTCGCACTAGCGGTTCTAAAAAGTGATACCCGGGCGTCAACCACTTTTATATGATATTTTGAAAGCAAATTTCACAACAATTAGAGCATTTGAATGGAAATTATTATTATTTCCCATGTTTTTTTCGATGATCTTTCATATGGAATTGAAATCAACCAAATCCGTTACAATCGATGTTGGGGGGGCACTTTGGAAATTACCAAAACTCAACTTGGCCTTTAATTTGATGTAATTTGTTTGTTTTTTGTGTCGTTGTTTTTTATACGTGTGCAATTGCTTATTATTATTAGATCATTTGCAGACATCATAGTCATACTCATATATCTTCAACTTCAGTACATTCTATGAACCACAAGGATACTCCTGATACTAAATGTACGCTATGGCCGAAATGTCACCTTAAAAAATCTTTCCATGGATTATCTTATTGAATGTTGTTGTTTTCTATACTGTACATTTCGACTCCGAGCAGAACTTTTACTTATACATACTAGGCTATACTACATGATACATACACGATCTATTTGGAGAAATGTGCAACTTTGCAGTGATTAATAAAGGGTTCAGAAGCACATGATAAGTAATCAGTAGGCGGGCAAGGCGTGCGTTAATGAGGCTAAACGAAGTTTTCTATTCAAGTCTACCGATAGAGGGCGCATGAGCTTCCAACTCGCTCGTTGGATGCGATCAACAAAGCGATTTGACAGCATCGTTTGTCGCCCTCTCTATTTGGCTACATGTACTCAATATGGCGATACTTGTCTCGGTAAGTCAATCTTGACATTATTAGCTTTCGTTTGATACCAATTTTGCCATATTTTGTTTGATTTTTGACATGTTTTTTGTCATCAATAAAAAGTGATTTTTTTTCGTCCTTACGATAGAGGTTTTGGACATAGTCTTCTTCTTTGCTAGTTCCTGACTGGATGAAACAATGTTTCAGCTAGATTTTGCAAGATATGAGTCGTTGATTATCTGGTTGACCGTATAATGTGAAAAATGGTGGGATACATGTGTGATTTCGGTGAATAAAAGGCAACTGAAATCGGCTGAAATCTCACTAACTACCGATGTTTTACCGGAAGTTGTGAGGAACTTGACTCGAAACCGCGGGAAATAACCATGGTTACCGTGGTAAAGCCGGGAATTCTTCCGTAGCCCGAGAAATATATGTTTACTTGCTCAGTCCCATATGCTCAAATTCGTGTGGGAGTGGAAGCGGAATGCATTGTAATTTGTATTTGTAGTTCTATTTGCAATTACTAATCATCAACGACTGTTCAGCATTTAGATGAGGGTAAGTTGTAGATCTGAACCTAATTTGTATTCCTCGATTCTTGTTGGAACAGATAAAATCGTGAGTTTATTTTCATTTTTAATATTTATTTATTCTATTTTTAGTTAGTAGAAATTTTAGTAATAGTATAGTAACCTTTTTTCCCTTTCTAATCTAAACAGGGATTCCTTGGATTGGAACCTGCCCTGGCCATCTGTCATCTGTTTCAACTTTCATCTTCCGAAGAGATTATCTTTGCCTTTGGGGATTCTACTGTACGTGATTTGGAGGACAGACAATGTTATTCAGAATTTGAACCAGAACTTATCTTCTGAAGTCAATGTGAATTTTTTCGTGGTGCTACGGTACACACCTTTTCTTTATGAATGTTAAATGATGGACAGAGAATGAGAGATGGTGGACAATACTTATAATAACTAGTAACTGACTGTGTCTGTATTGCACATTACTAGGAACAAATAATTTGGAATTTGGGAAAGAGACCAGCTTCATTTTCGCGAACTCTTCAATATGCAGTTTTTCTTCGGACTAGTATTATTATTCGCTGGATGGGATTCATTCAACAGCCAAAGGAAATTGTTTTCTTGCATACAATTTGGAACTCTTCCTGATAAAACGTACTTCACATAATATTTTATCTGCACCGGTAACAAGAAAAGTGCCAAAGAAACTGTACAAAAAAAACTGTTTACAACGCAAAAAAATAAACTTATTGGTAAAGGATAGAAAGAATGACTTGCATACATATATCAGAAAGGGATCACGCAGCGCATCAAGGCCAAGGGCAAAGAAGTCTGCAGAGGTACATGTATGTACACATGTAGATCGCTTTGGTTTGACATTCCCTAAGTGACTAGCTGATCCTAAGGAACCAATCGCCATGTGCCTGACCTGCACCCATCAAGCACCTGATGCTGCCAACCTCCTGCATCATCCACCACGACGTCCAACTCTTGCCAGCGATCGTCCAGCGCAACTCCAACTTGCAAATAACCATCCACCTGATGCACCTAACCATTGCCCATCACAGCCTTAGGTTTATGGAAATCACTAGATGCACAAGCAGGTACATTTTGTTCCTAATTCTCATGATTATGTTGTAATAGTCTTGGGGTCACAGAAATCTTGATTGACGTCCACAGTGAAAAAAAATAATGATCCAATATTTTCTTGCAGCCATGCCTCTTCTCAAATTTGTTTTCAGTACATGAAACATGATTTTATTGCATTTTAATTTGAAATATCTTGATATTTATCATTTATCTATTCTAATTAGAAGGTATGCATAAACATTGTTATACAAATATGTGGTTAAACTGCAAAACAAGACAATCTTGACAATATTTTTTAAATTTATTTTGAATACTATCAGGTCCCAAGAGTGAAGTTTGTACACCTCGACCATCATTCAACATGGCCACCTGATACAGCCAACCTGCACCCTCCACAGTCACCTGATGCTGCCAACCTGCATCATCCACAACATCGAACTCGTACCAGTAATCGTCCACTGCTAGAGTACCCACGTTTACCAATATCCATCCACCACAGGCACCCTATGCACCCAACCATTGCACACCACAACCACACCAGGGCAATATCTGACACTTTACAGGTGCACGTTTAATATTATCAAGAACGGATACCCAGGAATTACAGAAACAGACTGATTGTAGATTAATACAAAAAACTTTCATCGGTTACAGAGATTCATATGAAAAATGTACAGCTTCAACTAACCTTAAATTAGGGAACGAAAGCTCGTCAGTCACTAATTTAAGGTTAGTTGAAGTTGTAAATTGTTCATACTTGTAGATTGAAATTCCATAAAGAATTGAGAGACTCATTACACCCGAGAAAGATGCATCAACAAGATATGCCAATCTGTTTCTTAGCCACCTATTTATTGTGCACCAAAGAGGCTGAGGTTGAAACAAATTGAACTTAAATGAATTTAATAATATTTTCTTTGCAGTGTATTTCTATACCAAAATCCATTTTTCTGTGCAGGAAACATCTTTTATTTCTAATTTTTAAATAAATGCATTTTTAACACATTGTTCCGTTTGTAGTTCTGCACAATCTGTAGTTTAGGTAAGTGACACAAATATTCATCGTTGAATATTCCACTGGAAGGGGATACAAAGCTACAACAAATCAATATTTCATTCACACCCAATGATCAGAATTATGTTTGTCAGGCTCGTCACCAATACTGTTTAAGTAAAGTCTCATGTAAACCCACATTATGAGTAACAGCATTAAAAACAAATGGAAAATTTAGAAAACGTATCAAATATAACTTGTTTTCTTTCAAAGACCCAGTTCCAATCATTTCACTTCTTGATAAATTTGTATAAATGCAATGGTGGATTTTTACTGACGCATGTATACAACTATTCCTTTAAAACGCGTGGGGAATTACATATTCAGACACAAGAACATTTTTATAGATGTCATAGGAAAAAACCTAGTTTATGGCCAAACTTCTTGACGAGC